>WAAB01020689.1:37394-168517 GCA_013389865.1 Piaya cayana | reverse complement strand
AACACCTTTCTTGGAGCAGCTACAAACTCTGCCTCCTGAACAAACTCATCTTCGCTGATATCACCTGAGTCAGAAGAGTCAAACTCAGAATACAGAGCCTCTCCTGTGAAAGGCAGAGCTCACATCACCTGAAGCCTTTGAGACAATGCCTGTCCCTGGCCTTTACAGACTTCTTCTGACCTCTTCAAGGTCAGTCCAGCTGCTCCCTGTACAACTGAGGTTAATATGTAAGCTTAATAGAGGGGAAAGTGCTATCAAAGAAAGCAGATTGGATCCCAAGTGCCCACGGCATCTACTGCTTCCATTAATTTTAGTGCGATAGTTCAGCTTTGTTCTTACTGGCAAGAAGCTGCCCAGGGAGGTGGTTGAGTCTCACCTTCCCTGGAGGGTTTTAAGGGACAGGTGGACGAGGTGCTGAAGGACATGGTTTAGTATTTGATAGGAATGGTTGGACTCGATCATCCAGTGGGTCTTTTCCAACCTGGTGATTCCATCATTCTATATCCTGAAGAACAGAAGGCCAGAAGGATGCAGAGTGCTATGAATGGCTACATTTGTAATTCTGCAAGGTGCTGAGTGCCCTCTTTCTATCATGATGGATCTGAGCAAGGTACAAAGTGACTCTGCCCATAAATATCATGGGAAAGAGCCCATTTTCTCAGCTCAGATGGTAAGATATGGCTACATACCCATACAGCTAACTGTTCTCCTCTCCCAAAGCCCTCAAAGAAGGAGTGTTGGCCACTGCTACCTTTAAAAATTCATCCACAGAGGAGCCTCCCTGCTACATCACAGGCATCATTCAAGAGGGTTTTAGGAGTGAGACACAGAGGAAGCCTCAGACTCCACTTATAAGCAACAGTGAGTCTAAAGTATGGACTGGGAAAATATTTGAAGGTACTGATGGACCATGGCCCAGGCACTCATTAAATTAAATGGTGAATGATATTATCAGAATAGGATGTGAGCTTCTGGTGGTTTTTCATTTCACTGTAGCGCTACTCATGTGAGAAACTTTCAATGAAGGCAATACTCTCTTTAACATGAAAATGGCTTTTCCAGTAGTAAAGTTGACCAAGACGGGAAGGAGGTGATTTGGTCTCTGGAAGGACAGAGAGATCTGCACTTAAAGCAAGGCAATTTTAAGGGAGATGCCTGTTATGCTCTCTCCTCTTCTGCCAGTAGGAGTATACAAGCAGGACACCAGGGACTCTTGGCACCGCATTTTATTCTCTAGCATGCAGAAAATCAGAAGGGACACCAGGAATGTCAGCTCTCAGTGGCCAGAAGGGAGCTGTGTGTGTGAGACCGAATTGCGAAGGCAAAGGGACTGTTTGGAAGGACTGGGTCAGCAGGAGGCTGGACAACCAAAGACACAGCAACCCTGGGAAATCCATGACATGGGACATGCAGGGGGCCCATGACCACTGATCTTTGTGTAGAGAAGGTCAGGGTTCAGCTTCTTCCTCTGCCTCAGGGGACGTCGTGCTCATGTCTTACCTCCCAGGAGAGCCCTCTGGCCAATGAGCAATATGCTGTTTTGGGTGAGGATGCTCTCTGTCCATCCTTTCCAAGCTGTGCCACTAAGCAGAAAGGAATTCATGAAACCAGAGGAAGAATACAAGTGCGTTGGGGTATGCTGCAGGAGTATGGGAGAAACACGCTGGAATTAGACTTGGGTAATGGGAGTGCTTGTCAGTGTTACTGCTGTATTTATGTGAAATAAAATCCTCCATGCCCTCTGCAGAGCCATTCTTCTTCTCCCCAGCTGTCTGAAGCTCTATCAGTTTGGCGTGGGCAAGGTGTGACTATTAATCACTGTCCCATCTCTGGAGATGTTACCACCAGGAGCTTTCATTCTCTGACAAAGTGGAAATCTTCAAAGCTACATTGAAGGAAAATATTTAAGCATACCAAAAAAAGGGGGGAGGGGGAGATTTATTTGAATGAATGCAGTGCTTCTATAGGCAGTCTAGTACCAATTAGTACAGATGAGCATATCTTTGCTTTTCTGTAATAATTTCAGAATGAAAAAGGTTAATTTTTACCCTCAATCAATCCAGGTTAAGAACTTTATGTTATTTCTACAAGAAGATGGGATGTGCTAAATTGGGGATTGCCTCACGATAAGATTCTTCATCTAGAAATTACGTATGCAGTTTAACAAAAATTTTAAAACTGTTTCTTCCCAAAAATAAAAATTTTAGCTCCCAGGACTTAAATTTCACTCCTCAATTTGGTAAAACTCCTGCTGACTTCACTGGAATTGCCTGGTTGGATATTAGTATAAGTAGGCTACTTATAAAATAGTGTTAGTAGATAATATTTTGTGGAATATTGACAGTCTAAGACATTACTGTAGATTTTAAATAGCTGAAGTTCATCCTGAAACGTGCAAAGGATCCCAGTGTGCATATGTATACATTTATATATGTAGATATGAATGAAAATGTATGCAAGCCTGCACTGTTATTTACTAGCTAACTACACAGGCAAACATATAGAAAACACAAAAACACCATAGAAGAACTGGCCTGTTGCACACTAATGCACAATTGTTGCAAGATCGGAGTCGAGGAAATTTTGTACCCTCATTTCAGGCCATTACATCTATTGTATCACTTAGGTGTAGTATTTTTCCATTGTCTCCAGGCATTTGTAGCTTAAACCATCATACTTTGTAGTGCTAGTTTCATATAGAGGTCTTGTCTTTCTGCAGGTGGGAATTAGTAGACTAAGGATGGACACTTTTATTTGGAGTGCTGCTTCACCAGGAGGCTTAATTGCTTTCAAGATCACCTGCTAGCTGTGTGTGTCTTGCCTGAGAGGTTCTACTCTTCCAGACTGCTTGGTTATGTGATACAGCTTTATGGGTAAAATAACGCAGTATGGTTCTGCACACTGAAGACAAAGCTCCAAACGATTTTGCTGAGGACAGTTCTCCTGTCCATCTAGCAGGCTTCTGCTCCAGGGTCTGCTGGAGCAAATACAGACCTTGTCATTCCTCTGCTTCTGTTCCCAATGCCCAACACCACAGCAGCCCCCAGCTGCCATGAGCAACAATTGCATGGAAGCTCCTGAGCAACCCCTGGATCAGACCAAAATCTTTTCAGTCCCTATGACTGTGTCAGGTTGGAGGCTCTTGAGCCCCTACCACTCATGGTAGGACAGCACACATGACATGCTCAGGACCTGCTGGCTATCTGAAGCTTTCACTCACATATTTCTTGTTGCATTGTCAGAGTGCAGGGCAGACTCAGTAGTTGTAAGTTTGCCAGTTCTGGGCAAACTCTCAACTGTAAGGCAAAAGGCAGCCCTTGATCTGTTATAATTTAAATCCTTTCTCTCAAGTACGGGTTTCTTGAAACTACTTCTCTGCAAAACATCGAAATGGGTTTTTTGTCCTCTTATCTTGTGGAAAATGGGAAAGTTTCAACAAAAAAACCACGTAAAACAGCCTGAGGTGATCACATGGAAAATATTGGGCCAAAAAATTACAGTTAAACGAAGTAAAAAGTCCAAAAGTCTTGGAGAGACGATTCTAGGTAAACATAATTGCAATTACTAATTCCACCTTTGAAGTATTTCCTGACAGTTTTTGTTTTTTTTAAACTCTCACACATTAAAATAAAGGAATTAAGCAAGGTATTTAAATGAACAAAACCTAGGGCTTTTTTTTACAAACTCAGATTTGGTTGTGTGAAATATCTGTCACCCAACATTAGGATTTCCCAGTAACTTCTTGCTTTAGGGCATTATCCAGAAGGCTTTCAGGTTTTATCTTTCTTATTGACAGTAAAGTTTACTATACCGTGGGGTGGCAAACAGATTAGGAAAAGACTGAGCTCTTCCTCCAAAGCTGGATGAGGAAGTAGGGCCTGTGCACTCTGTTCTCAAGACTTCAAATACACCAGATTCTCCCCCCATCATTTTTGCATAATCCAGTGGAATCTGACAAACAAAAGACTCTCAGAAGTCAGATGGCATTTAATTTGAGTAGTAGGTAATCAGTGAAAGAGAGTATCCTGGAGAGAAGGTAATTTGTCTTGAGCTGACAATTTGAGATGGATGTGCTGGGGTTATCTGCAGTGTCAGTTCAGTCAGAGATGAACCGAACTCCATTTCTCTTGCTGGAAGTCTAAATCAACATAGACCCTGGAGATAATGAGGTATTTAACATGTTCTCGCTTCTCTTGCTAGAAACCTCACAAGTTTTCTCACAGAAAGAGAGCTTGAAGAGAAAAAGAAAGGGGAAAAAAAAAGTGACGAAAGGGAAAAGAAAGTGGGCACAGAGGGAAATTTGCTTAGTAAATTAACTATAAAAGCTACATTAACCTAATTGAAGTAATGGTACATTTCCCCTCTCAACTGGAGTTGATGGAGGGAGTCAGATAAACCATTCCATTCCCTTGTCTCTTGGATCAGTTTTCCAAGCTGTGGTTCATGTACCACTGGAAGACTATAAAGTGGTTCTTGGGGAAGTCCTTGGGGAGATGCTGGGCCTTTTCTTCATACATTTATTATGCTTTGGGCATTGCCTAAAACACAGTATGGTAGAAGCATCCAGATCTGAGTTTCTTTTTTTGAGTAGAAACCTGGTTATTTTAACAATGACTACAGACCACATGTATTCTGGTCTTCTTAATGGGATCCAAATACATCTAATTTGAGTATAAATGTATTTTTATATGTTAATGGGGAGAAATGAAATAAACCCCTCTTTTCAAGAAACTGAATTCCCAGAGAAACAGAAAAGCTGCAAGAACAAACTGACAATGATGTTACTTTAGAAAATACGTGAAATTCATTTAGAAATATTGACCAGTTTTCTTCATTGACTTGCACTGAGGAATGACATATATTGGACGGGACAATATTTGAATAACGTGAAACTATTATTTCTTTTATAGAGTGTAGGCCTAAAAAAAAATCAGAGCTATCATAACATAAAGTCTCAAAGAGCTTCTAGCTAAAGGTCATGGCTCAAGAAAAAAAAGATATTTAAATCCTGTTTGGGAAACTACTAAAATGTGCTCTTAACTTTAGAACTTTAAACTTTAAAACCAATGGCACTGAAACATTTGCTTAGTATTATGCTCACACTTAAATATCTGTCCTGAATACGAACACTGAATAACAAAAGAACTAAAAGAACACAGGGTCGCAGAAAGAAAGAATATTATTAAACAATGTTCTTTAACCAGCATGGCTTTAATTTCTTCTGTAAAATATGCAAGTCTTTCCAAGAATCTGGCATTCATTTTTGCCTGCCTCTTAGCCCCAGCAACTGGACGAGTATGAATATTCCTATCGATAATTTGAGACCATGTCCTGCAGCAGTCTGTTTTCCTTCAGAAAAGCAGTATTCAGGTTACAAAGTGGATGAAATATCTACTAGTAACAGCTCAAACATTTGTTTAGCTCCTTGTTCATATAGAGATCTTTGCATTTATACCCTAAAATAAAAAGAAGTAACTCATGTTTTCCTTATGAGTCACAAATCATTCCATTTCCCTATGAGTCTCGGGAAGTTTTTGTACATTATAGGCGAACAACTCAAAATAAGACTTCTCATTTTCAGTGATGTTTTAAGTACAGATGGCCAACACTTTTAACATTAAAGATTCTCTTAAGAAATAATTTATTGTTATCAGTGCAATATTTTGCCATAGCAATGTGCTTGACAAAGAGGTTTTGCTAGAAATCTTTTAAAGAAAATGTATTTTGAGCTCTTGTTGTCGACATGTGTTGTGGGGGAAGACAGTTTTCTAAGCAGAGCTATATTTGACCTCTTGCATTTTTCCCCATCAGAATTCTCAGGATTCTTCCCCATATTGAGTGGAAAGAAGGATGTTCCCCAGCAGATAGCTTTTGCATGCCAACAGTTAAGGAAATTTCTGTTACTTGGAAAACTGGTCCCAGTGCATTAAGATGGAATGACCAGCCTAGGGCAGAGTTTCCCTAACTGTGGGCCACAATCACCCCCGGGCCATGGAGGAGTTCAAAGGGGGCTCTGAAGTGTTAGAAAAAACAGTGCTGGTCAGCAGCTGCTGACTTTTTCCTGGCTGGAAGAGTGAGGCTGTGGTTTCACGAGATTAAGTCTTCAGCATCAATTCTGGCTTCTGGTATTCCCTTTCCATCCTTTTCCTACTGCTTGTTTCATCTTCCCTCCTGCAGAGCTCGGGCCCCTCAGTTCTCCTGGCATATTGGTTTGTGGCTCTGCTGTGAAACGGATCAGGAATTTGATCCAATTTGGAGGAAGACACACAAAAACTAAGTGTTTCCCTGCCAGGCTATTTTTAGCTGGACTTATTCCCCGCTCCAGTTCACTGCACAGCCGCATTCATAGCTGTACTGGTGTAGCAGGGGGAGCCGCATGTTTCAACACCGGAGCGAGGGATGAGGAGCAGGAACAAGCCACTCTGGCAGTGCTGCTGGAGGGCTGTGCCGGCAAAACCACAGCCACCAGAGGAGATTTAATTACTAGTGGCAAGAGGTTACGCTCTCTAGGGAACGACGAATTGCTTTTCAGTGCCTTAATTGCTGGCAGCAGCTCAGTTCCTCCAGAGAAGGGGAGCAAGCATTTATCCCTAAAGCCAAAATTACAGCTGAGTCTCACTTTCCTCCTCCCCTGTGGGGCACGAATGGCTGCTGACTCAGGAGACGGCATGAAAACAGATGTTTCAGAAGGGGGCCACCTTTTCCAAATGTTTGGAAACACTGGCCTTGGAATCCCAATGGGATTTTTTTTTGCTGGGTGCTTATGACCGATCCAGGCCAGTCTGAAGGTGAGCGGTATCTGAAGCGGAAGTTTACTGATCTCAGGAGGAGATGGTTTGTCCTGTGGAGGATGGTCATGCTCTTGTATCATTTACACTGACTTTAATAACTTCATGTTGGTGTACATAAAGTGAAACTTTGATTCAGGGAAGCCACTTCACAATCAGAACCAGCTGATGCTGGTCCTCACAGTTGCAGCAAAAAAAGGGGTTGATCTGAATTACCAAGAAGCGGTATAAATAACTTTAAGACATTGTTACAACACACTGGCTGAGCTTTGCGGAGGGGGTCGATGAGAACAACATAAGAGTTGGAGAACCTAGAGCACGGTCATCTCTTGCAGCACATTAGATGTCAGTGTCAGAGCAGAAATGACACATAAAAGCAAATGCTACATGGTCCCAGCTCGACTTGTGCTGCACCTACCCCACTGGAAAATAGCAGACAAATTAATTCTCTAGGCGAACTCATCTTCTTCTGTACTCATGGAAAAACACCCAGAAATATCATTACAGTGAGGGTTAGGAAGCCAGTTAGACGTCAGCGGTGACTGCCACTGTTCTATTTTTGCTGATTGAATCCTAGCACGTGTTTTAGATCATGGCAGATAGTCAAGATTAATTTCATTATAATAGTGAGAGAAATGAGAAAAAGTTCAGCCCATAAGACAAAGGGCCGCATATTCAAAATATCAAAGCTACCTAGGAACATTCCTGAAATCAACTGGATTTATTGCCTAAGTGTGTTAAGTTCATACATTCCCGATATATGTATAAATCCCTTTGAAAACTAGAATTTAAGTACAAACATCATTTATATGCCCCTGAAAATTTACCGGGAACCTGTTTATAGACCAGAGGTGAAAAGTCCTTCATTCTGAGCATCACACTGGTTTGAAATTGCAAAGATGTTATATGAAATCTAAACACCAGCTTTACCAGTTGCATGCAGACAGAATAAAGATAAGCAACCATCTCCAAGGAGTAGTAACTTTACCCTGCTGCCTTGTTTAGATACCCTGCAAGATCATAATGTCCATTTAACATTGAACCTTTTGTCTGTGAAGAACCTTATTTCTACCACATAGAGGAAGCCCTCATGCTGGTGTTTTTCACCATATGCTACAAAGCCCAGTTTTCCTCCATGGCCTCCACAAGTACAGGTGTTCAAGGCTCAGATTTTAAAGTTGTTTGTAAAAAATAAAGATAGGAAATTCGCAGATTTCCAAAACAGAAACAACTCACAAATGTACTATACTTAAACCTAAGGTTCAGGTTTAAAATCTGGATTCACAAACCCAACTATTACATATGATGCTTCTGACCCTGCAGAGATGGACACACACAATTCAGTGGGCAGCCTTTTGCCTCCACCCTTAATCATCCTCACTTCACAAAACTATTGTTGTTACCAAAACATGTCAACAATGAGCCACATCATTTAAGTGATGCTGATGCTGTTTTCCTCCTCTTTTAACAAAATAATAAGCACTTATTTGCCATAGGAATTGGCAACAAAGTATGAATGGTGTGAGCTTTTTAAGACCTTGTCCCATCGGGGGGATGTGGTCTATTTTCATGTGAACTGATACAGCACAGCCAATCCCAAACACTCAAAACTCATGAATCAGACTGTCTAGAATAAAGGGGTTGGCTTACATAATTAATATTTTAAGAAATGAATGGATGCTGGGTTTCATCTCAGTTTAGAGCTTTTCAGTGAACATGTACCAGCACGGTATGTTATTTTATGGCAGCCCTCAGGGTCAATAGTTCCATTTCAACTGAGAATGAAAGCTGAGATTCCTAGAAAATCTTGTATTTTTAATGTATTTTCTGGGTTTTATATTGACACTTTCCATGTACACTTGGAACAGGAATTATCTGTGTTAGCATCTGTAGGTATAAATGGTGCCTGTCCCAAAGAGGCTACAAGCTAAGCTCAAGCTGAGAAGTGTTTATATATAAACATAAAAAGCTGTTTCAAGGAATTAGTGTGAGGTAAAGTTAGAGTTTCTTCCGAACACGCTTTCTGAGAAAGGTTGGAAGGAAGATAACTGTGAGTGGCTTTACAAGTATTTATGGAGAAATCATAAAGACAAAAGTGCTTGCTTACAAGTTTGCCTTATTGGTAAGGGATGCTGGCATCCCTGAACAATTAGTGGAAGCAACTGACATCTTGACAGAACTCATCGGGGTGGAGAGTGAAGGGATAAGGTATCATAAGATTTGAGAGATGGTTGAAAATCTCACTGACTTTGCAGATACAAGCGATGGATGACATACTGGTGAGAAAAGGGAATGGGATTACAAGAGAAAGCATACAATATTGCTTAAACCTGTTGAGCTTACATTTATAGCTAGATTATGAGTTTATACTTAAAGCCAGCTTATTCACAAGGTAAGCGATAGAAATGTGCTACGAATATTATCTGGAAGATGCACTTTCACAGAGTCTTTGTATTCAGATATGAGTCCTTAAGATAAGACTTGTAAGGAGAGAAAAAAAGAGTACAGAAACCAGAAGGGACATGGAGGTGTGAATTCCAGTGCTGGAAGAGAAAATGTCACCAAGTTAAAAAAGCAGATAACAGTGAGGTGAACCAAAAGGACAAACAGGAGGCTAGGACCTGAGTGATAAAAGATGAAAGGTAGGAGAATCCTTTTGCAGGCCAGCTTGCATACAGGACACATGAACCGTGCGCTCTGGGGAGAGTGTAATTGATGCAAAAATGTCATCTGCTACGAGCTGGGCAGTGGATTTGTTTCTGAAACAGGATCTGAAGTGGTGTTTCTTGTACAGTGATGCAGAGAGTTCTGCTCTTGCCCACCTAGTCCAGCTGCCTCTTTAAAAAAAAAAAATTAAAAAGAGACAGTACAAGAAAAAGGAGTCCAAACTATGTGACAGCCAGTGCCTTTCTGACAGATACTAGGGCAATGTGGGATGCATTGTTTTCCAAAGCTCCTCACCTCACCTCAGAGAATTATATTTATTTTATGGGTCACAAAGGACAAACTTCTTTTGACTGTCAACCTTGAGCACATTCTTCAATTGCCTCCTTCACACAGCCTGACCAGAAGGCTAACTGTTAATGATCTGAACTATTCCAATTTACACATACCAGTGATTTAAAATTCCTGCGTGTACAACTCCTACTGTACTGTATTTCAGTACACTGCAGGCAAACAATCCCATTGTCTCTCATATGTTTTGAACAACAAGCACAAAACAGGTGATTAAACTCCATAAACAAACAGGGTTTTCCCAGCAACAAATCAACACCTCTCCACGTCTGGTATTTGTGGAATTTGATAAGCCACCCACTTTGCTCCCTCCCCATTCTTGTTATGTCTGTCCTCAGCCTTCTTCATCTTTTATCCCCACCCTGCTTCACCCAGTCTCCAAAGGCAGGCATTCATTGTTAATTAACTGCTGAAACAATGCAAGCAGCTTGGTTCATGGGATTGAGATGGGAATGGAGCTTTAGTTCTGAGTTTAAACTGTTCTGAAAGGCCTAAAAGGAATATTTTCTCACTCAGAAGGAGTGAGGGAGGCAGGAAGGAGTAATATATGAGAAAGAGAGTTAGGGAATGTAACTGGAAAACCTCAAACCAGTAAATTAAGACACGTGTCTTTATCAGTTTGAATGATAGTTTTAAAAAAAAAAAAAAAATCAAAGGTTCTGGCGTTCCTGGGACTTATGTGCTCCCAGATGTAAATACTTGCCTTGTATAATGTTTCTGGGCCAGATACTACTCTCAGTCAGAGTGGTGTAAATCTGGAATTATTTAGGGTTAGTAAACACTGCATTCATGCAGGAGTTCTGCTGGCACAACAAAGTACCTGCCTTTTATTGCATTCACTTATCAGAGTACTTAAAAATGCAAGAAGAGCCAAAATAGTCAGAGAAATTGTTAGAAATTACTCCCCCATTCACTTTCAGTCAATGTTTGCTAAATATCTTACACTGGTACCTTTACTAGTAGATTAATAAGTTACTGTATTGCTTCCACAGACAGGAGTTTCCATCTTACTGTGCTGTCTCATCTTATAGACTGTGTTTTATTGACAAAACGAAGCCATTAATAGATGCTCAGATTCCATTTCTACCAGTAATAAGCTCAGTTTTGGAAAACTGAAATGCTACTGTTATCTGATTTTTCCCGATCCCCTGGGATGGCTCAGAGTCTGCCTTGAGGTTGTCATCGCTAATTTTAGATGCAGATTCTGGTAAGAAACATTCTGGAGACTTGGCGTGTGTGTGATTTTTCTATTCTGATTGTTGAGGTTATAGCTACATCCACAGTAACCACTGTTGTTCAATATTCCTATTGTATTCTGCCTAATTAGAACACGATCTGTAGTTGTCCCCATCAATCCATATTGTATTCAGCTTACTTAGTTCAAATGTAATATTGATAACTCTTCCATGGAGTATCCTGCAGTGTTGCAAACACACTCAGCCTGTGTTGATCAGAAGTGAAAGCATTTCATTCCATGAAGAAATTAGGAGTTCTACTGCTGTCAAATTCAGCAGTTAAATGAAGCAGAAACTTAGTTCAAAGGCCAACTCCTGGAAGCATTTTCCTTTGCAACAAATTTAAGAAGCAATACTTCCCTTTTGGGATTGTCCAGGAGAACATGCTTATAAACTAAATGGCATGCCTTTTTAACAATGACAAATATTTCATGTCTAGTTAAAAAAAAAACCAGAGTGTGAACTGAGAAAAACAAAAAGGAACAAATGTGTTCAAAGGATTTTTGCTGCGCTCTCTGTCCTGGGGGAGGGCTGGTACTTGGGAAGTCCAATTCTCTCCTTTAAGCAACAAACCCTGAAATGCAGGTATTCCCTTCCTATTCTATCACGCAGCCTGCCCTTCAGGCAGGCGTGTTGGACCTACAGGCTCATGGAGACACCTAACACAGAGCGAGAGGATCTTGCGGAGAGGCCACATGTCTCTGCAGGTCACTGTTGTGGGGCACAATCTATTCCCAGGGCAGCGTGACTTCCCCCAACCTCTATTCTCCTGGTGTTTGCTTTTCCTTTTCCTCTTCAGCTTCCTTCTTCTCTGATGTGGGCATAGAGCATAACTGCACTCAAATACCCGGGCACTCTTGTAATTGTAAATCACAATCACCAGCACAGCAACGAAAGGGCAAAGGATTGGGATTTCTGGCTTCTGTTCCCTTGGAGTCTTGGGTGTTCTGCAAGACTTCTTTAGATGTGCTAATAAGGAGCAAGATGCTGAACTTGAAGGACCCAGATTTAAATATTTTGACCCACGAGCGCAGATAGAGCAGATAGTTGAAGGGATTTATCTGGGAGTCTTTTCTCAGGTGAGGAGCAGGCACATGGGTGCTGCACCCTGAAGGTGTCACGCGGTTCATCTGCCCACGGCTGCCTCTCAGCCCGCACTGCTCTCACCAAGGCCTCTTTCCTGTCTGCAAGGGAGCAGGGCTTATCTGCAGCATCTGAAATGTCGTATGTTTTACCGAGATCTTTTCACCAATCACGGGGGTGTTTTTAATCACTCTGAACAGGAAATGGCATGCTGCATTTAAATACTGTATATAATTATCATGGGAAATATAATTAGCAAGCATAATTAAATGGGCTTGACTGCATATCAGACTATTGCTCCATTTTTCACTCAATCCAGCTGTTTCTCACAAGCTCTTTACTTTGAATACTGGTGGTCTGTGATGGAACCTCTGCGCAGAATGAAGAATTACTTTTTTTAAAAGCTATTCATTTAATCTAACTAGGCCAATTTATTTAAATGCAATCACGACATTTTCCAATACAGCCTCCTTTACTTATTACTTTAGATGCCTCATTTTGGAATGTCTAAATTCATTAAAAATACTCCAATTTGAGAGTTGTATAAAACCCCAAGTATATAGTCTGTGGTGGAGGGGACTGGTTGTTTAGTATGTGTTTGTTCAATGTGTTGCACAATGGAGGTTTGATTCTTGATTGGATTCTCTAAAATGCTACCAGTATATACAAATAAATAATGATGATAAAACAAGTGTGGTTAATTACTGAGTACAATGCTGGTTTACGATGATACTTTTTCTTCCTGCTCAGAAACAAAGAATTCTGAATTTCTGGACAAAATATTCTGGTTTCCATCCAGTAGGGACCATAGGCTTCATAATTCTGCAATACTGTTAGAAATGTTGGGAAAGATATCTTGAGAAAATGAGCATAACTGTATTTTTATTTTTAAAAATATCCCTTTTTTTTTTCTGTTCCAGTGCCTGATCTTTGGATTTAGTTACATAAAGCAGCTGAAGCGACCAGTTTGCTGCCAGTGAAAAAGGCAAACCCACACGATTCACTTACTGAGCAGGACACTGCCCTTACACTGGGGCTGGTGCTCATATGACTCCTTAGCAAGCTGATTCAGCTGCCTGTGCCAGCTAAATCCTAAACAACTTTTTTTTTTTTTTTCTCCTGGGTTGCCTAAGTGAGCTAGTTCAGCTCATGGAAGAATCAGATGAGCACTAATGTCAGTGATGGGGGCATGCAGATCCATTCCCTTTCAGCAAAGGCAGGTGCTTAGATGGGTCCAGCAGTCTCATCTGACTCCACTTATCACTGGAGTCATGTGGGGAAGGGAAAGGGTATCTGAAGATCATGGTACGGCATCTCTGCAGTCAGGAATGTTTGAGACATTCCCATATATCAGCATGCTTCACTGAATGACTCTAATTCTTAAAGAGAAAGAAAACTCATGACTATTTGGTCTTTTTTTTTTTCATGGACCATGCTCATAGCCCTTTTTTGACACACACGTATGTGAGTTCATTATGTCATTGCATGGACATAGGTGCCGGCAGAAAATGCAATTTAAAATTCTCCATACAAACAGCCACACTGGGAATGCCTGCAGTACACAAAAAGTACCCCATAGTTTACCTGACAATTCACACCTCTTCCAATGAGCACAGAATTTCATTTGGTCCACAGATAAAAGGTAATGGTAAAATATTTTCTACTATAACTTTGTCCACGTAGTAAGCTCAAGAAAAGCCTATATTTTCAAGAACATTCAGTGACCAGGAAAGAAAATAATGTAATATATTAGCTCAGGATATGCAAGTACAGATAAAATGTTATACTAACTATAATTGTTAGGTACAATCACATTATCGTAAGTGGTGTGAGTGTGAGCTATCAAATCACCCAGCTGTATAAATTTGATTTGAATGAGGCCTGAGCAATGAATCACATTTCCATTAACTTTGCTAGACACCATGACGTGCAGTTTATGCCAATATTATGTCAGCTGTGAAAGGACAGGCAGTATTCGATAGAGGGCTAAGTTAAATAGTGTGGACAGACAGTACCGGATCCAGTGAGGAACCTGCCAGTGAAAGAATAACCTCTCAGCTGACTGTTAAACAGCTGAGACCATGAGAATGATCCGCATATTGTGTCACACAGCTGTGACATTTTTGATTGGCAGTAGCACCTCTAACCCCAGATTTGCCACAGCTTAGGTACATTGTGCAGGTCTCAAAATCCTATGTAACAGGAGCCAACTGTGTCCTTCTTAGAGGGAAATAGTGGTTAAAGCAGCAAACAGCTTTCTCATACTGTGGAGCATCCAGGACTCTGAACTTGTAAACCACCTTCATCAAACCAACGGGCTATGCTATATTCCTTGAATTTTAACAAATATTAAACACTTTAGTCTTACTGAATACAATATGAAGAAACTGGAGAATGTATGGCTGACATAATTACCAAAATACTTAAAGAAGGTAATTTCCAAGGGGATGGGAAAGCAGATGTTAATTTACAGGCATAGTGAAAGAATTTAGCTATCTCAGTTCTTCATGACAAAAGCTACAAATCTTTTCTCATTCCAAGTGCAGGGGAAAGATTTGACTTAAGGAGAAACAGTAAATTCAATACAAAGTTTCTTCTAAATCAAAGACATCAGATAGCTTTTCCAATGTGTGGCTTAAGTCAGCATTTCCTGCAGTCAAGGGAGGGAAGCTGGTCACAGCACTTTACAGATAATTAGCTGAAGAGGACATGATAGATCCTGAGAATCGTACACCACTTCCATCCAAAGATGCCTGACTGACCTGATAACCACAGAGAAGCAAATGGCAGTCGTTATAATTAGGGCCCCTCTAATTTGCCTGGTGTCAAAAATGCCAAACCCCAAATTCCATGGTTTCTTCTCTAAGCATACAGTAGAACTAGTCAAAACAGCTATAAATACATTTCCCCTGTATCTGCACATTCCATAAATAGTACAAATATAATTTTATACCAATAACTGAGACTTGAACACTGGGATTATCTGCTCAAAGGCAGACAGTTGTATAGTTTAACTTCTACCATTATAGTCTCAAACTGGAAATGATTACGGAGTATAAATCAATTCTTGCTTTTGCAACAAAACCATGTGCAACAGGGTGCTTGCTTATTCATGAAATGGCTGGCATATGCTGGCAGCAAACAAAACTTTTCAAGGGCAGAGATCATCCTGCTTTCACTGAAATCAGTGAGAATGTTGTCACTGCCTTTGAGGAAGGATCCTCTTTTATAAATGGACTTTCTTTTTCTTGGCTTTTCTTCTATTTTTTCTTTATTTCTGGATAAATTATTTAACAATATTGTCTATGTTTACTTCTTCTTAAGTAGATGTACCAGGTTATGCCTTTTCAGGTACTGAGGAACCAGAGAAATACATTTTACATCAGATTGTGCCCTGTGTGATTGCATAAGAATATGTTAATCAGAAGGGGACAGTAACCATTGAGTGCTCCAAGAGCAAGCAGATGCTGCAGAGTTGGCAGAACTTCCTGAAGGAATAAAAGGGGTCTAGACAGTCATAGCAGAGGGAACAGCAGATCTTTCATTCACTTCAGGGAATCCAGGAAACCCCAGTGATTTCTAAGGCTGTGGAGAACTGGCACATTTCAGTGACCAAAGGGAATCAGAGCAATTGTCTGGCTGTTCGCTGACCAGGATGGTACCTTGGGGAGAAAAACGACAGTGGCTCGATGTGGAATAGCTAGCCCACTATGGATTTACTTATTTTATGTTAGGATGAGGTATACAGGGCTTACTTGGCCAGCTTCCATACTTATGATCGGTTGATTATCCTCTGAAGTCATCAATCACTTTTCTGTTCGCTTTGGCAGGAGTTGGTCAGAGGTTTTTTTGGTAGTTTATAACATCCATTTTATCTGTCTTCCATCAACACTTACTTAGTGCTAAACTGAAGTTGAGTAGATGAGGACAAAATTTGCTGTGTAACAGAAACTCCATTTTTTTTAGTGACTTAGTAATCAGACCACCAGTCCAGATGCTGGTTTCATGTACAAGGGCTGGAATTGATGTTATCCATTTCTAAACTGGTTTAAGACTCCTTTGTATCAAAGCAGATTAGATTTTAGCAAAGACACTAGACCACAGGTGGAGCTGGCTGAAACAGAGAGCTGGCACAAGAAACCAAGGAGATGGTGTTTGGTCCTGCAGAGGAAATGGTGAAGAAAGGGCTGTTGGCACTGCCCCAAGCAGCTTATGCTGCCTAAGGTACTCATTGCAAGTTGTTGGGGTTGGTTTTCTTATGGGATATCTGACTATAAAATGTAAGAACCATGGTCGAGTGTACTGTGCAACTTCAGTCCTCTCTATGGAAATGGCCATCATACCTTACCTGAGATCTAGTCATGTACCAATAGCTGAAGTATTTTCATATCCTATTTTCATTCTTTCAAGCAGATACTTTATCTTCAAGAACTTACCACACGCGAGAAGCCAGTGAACCTCAGTGGGTTTTATCTGGACTACCCCTTGTTGAACTCTGCTTTGTTATCAGTGTGGTATTGGCAAAGCCCAGTGAGTACTACCGAAAGAAGAGGGATCAGTAAAGCCAACGATGCTTGGCATGTATCTTACTATACTCGGTACAGAGAAAGCTTCTCTATTGCTTACAGTGGGCTGTCAAATGTAAGAAAGCCCACAAAGACAGCATGTAAAGAGATAATGCTAACAGATGATTTGGACTCGATGATCCGATGGGCCTCTTCCAACCCGGTGATTCTGTGATTCTGTGATTCTGTCATTCAGAGTCTAAAAATAATGTGCTGGGGTTTTTTCTCATGAAAAAACCAAAAATACAGAAAATGCTTTGTGGTGTAGCAGTAGTTTGCCCTAATATTATCCATCAGATAGATAACTTATAACGATGTAAAATTATGTTCTGAGATACTGCCAGAGCTGAAATTATGCACACCTTTGAAAGACAAAGGTTCTATGAATTGCCAACAGTACTATTGAGAGAACACTTAAGGGCTATGATGAAATGGCACACGGCTCTCTTGCTAATCATACCTTAAATTCTGGAAATAGTAAAGTATTTCTAAGTGTTTGTTACACACAATTGAAAATTGTTCTGCGTACCACTGTTTGGTTATTTTTACCCAGTATAACTGCATCAAGAGTTACTTAATCTGAATCACCTGCTTTTTCTAGGGTAGAAGAAAGGCTTGCGTTGCGGGAAATTGAAATCAACGTGAAGAGCTGAACCTGATAAAAAGTTGGGCATGGATTATTTGTGTGAGAAATGCTGTTTCCACGGGGAGGAGGTATGTGTATATGATTATACAACTGAGCAGCTTGGTACTAGGAAGTGTTCTAATGTTTTATGTTCAAGCTCAACTCCTTTTTGTGACTTTGACTCATAGGGAGGGTTATGTCCATTCAAGTAGCAAGTAAAGCAGAGAAATAATAATTTTCATTTAGAAACAGACTTGGACAGGCTGCAGAAACCTGCTAAACATTGATTCTGTTCAGGTTGAGTTTCAAGATCTGAGAATTTCAATAGAACCTGGGGAAAGATTTGTGAATTGATTTAGAAAACAAAAATGTATTTCAGTTGTTTCAAATTACAGTAATTATTGCTTTAAATAATTAAGTTCATTTTCATTTAATTGTGTGGTTGAGGGAAATAACAAGCTCTATTTGTGAGAAAAACACATGATAAGGGAACAGGTGTTTCTCTGGAACCCCTTGAAGTGCTGTTCCCTGTTTTTCATGTGGTTGTCCTTTATTTCTATTCATAAAAGTGGTCATCTTGGAAGTAAGATCAAAACCGATTTCATATTCCAAGACCTTACAGTCCAAACCCTGCAGTGATGGAGACAACTGGGTTTTCAGCTTAACCCATGCATGGGGTTTTTTTGCCACTAGTGTGTCTGTATGGTTTGTTTGGTAAATCCAAGCCCTCCAAAAAGGGAGGACAAATATCTCCCTGCCTGTGGAAGGCAGTTGTGCTCCTGAGGAAGACCTTCTCCATCCCAGCATATCACACAGCAACTCCAACTTCTCAGTGTCAAAACCGGAGAAATATTAATAACAGACAGGGAAGTGTTAGGGAGTTTGTGCAGTTTGAGAAAAAAAGTTTGAAAAACTAGAATGTATGTGTTCTTCTTTTAATGAGGCTGTTGTGTGTTATAAACCCATATTAAATATCTTGCCTATAAATACGTATTTCTTGGTGACTTCTATTCTGCCAAATTTTGATGGCCAAGTGGCAATAATAAACACAATTAATTTGGGTTTTTAAATAACATTTAAAACACATTCAGATAAAATTGGATAACGACAATCACAGTAATAAATGGTTATTCCTTATACTGGATATTCTCTCTCTCTCTACTGGATATTTTCTCTCTCTCTCTTTTTTTTTTTTTTTTTTTGCTTTTAAAATACAGATCAAAAAAAAAAAAAGATGATGAGTTTTAAGAATCACTTTCTCTGCAGTTGCAACGCATGTCTCAGAAGTGGCACTTCAGGACATGGTTTAGTAGGCTTGGTGGTGTCAGGGCAGTGATTGGACTTGATGAACTTAGAGATGAACCTAATGAACCTTGGTGATCTATGATTCTACCTGGATAAGCTTACTAAATACCGCATGCTGGATATTACATGACAATGCAAGGCAAATGAAAAATCAGAAGGGCACCTAGCTGCAAATGCAGGGTAGGTTAGGCAAGAAAATGAGATGAGATGAGTTTAAATTTGTCTAGAATAATAGAAACTGCATCCCACACAGTAGCAAAAAATCCTTAAGATCTCTGAAGACCATGAACAAGGATTTGGGTTTTTCTTACACAAAGGACAGACACAAAGAATCTGGAAGAGTTTAACTTGGTGTTACCAATCATGCATCATGCAGGCATAATGCCAGTGAACATGATGGCAGCAGGGATGGCTGCACCTTCATGATAGCAAAAATGCTTGCAAATAAACTCTCTTAAGACTCATTTTGGAGTTTTAGAAAGCAAGCACCCTTTAATCAGGTCTGGGCAACACAAGGGAGTGATCATCAATTGGGCAGTGAGGCAAGAGCTGGGGACAGAATATATTTCCCATTTACACGCATATGTATAAATTTTTCCAGAAATCATATGCATACTCTATTCTAATATATTCTTTTCTAATATATTCTATTACCTTCCAAGGACTAATTTTAATGTTATTATGAACTTCACAGCAGTCAAATCCCTTGCCAGTTTGGAGCTTTGGAGCCAGCTCTCTGTCTGACCTTGCATTTGAGATAGGGAAAGGCTGTAAACAGAGGTGATTAGAGAAGACACATCTGTTCAGCATAGCTCATACTTCACACAAGACATTATTATTTCCAAAGAATGAACAGCGTCTGGAAAAACCTGCTAAATATCGATTCTGTTCAGGTTGAGTTTCAAGATCTGAGAATTTCAAT
This sequence comes from Piaya cayana, assembly GCA_013389865.1. Lineage (NCBI taxonomy): Eukaryota > Metazoa > Chordata > Aves > Cuculiformes > Coccyzidae > Piaya > Piaya cayana. The sequence goes on along the minus strand of WAAB01020689.1, from coordinate 148,979 downwards.
AGAAACTGGGGAGANTCAACCACCTCCCTGGGTGGCCTGTTCCAGTGCCCGAGGATCCTTTCCATGTAAAATGTTCTCCTAATGTTCAGCCTAAACCTCCCCTGGCAGAGCTTGAGGCCATTCCCTCTTGTCCTGTCCCCTGTCACTTGGGAGAAGAGCCCAGCACCCTCCTCTCCACAACCTTCTTTCAGGCCTTCTGATACAAGCCAAGATGCCATTGGCCTTCTTGGCCACCTGGGCCACTGCTGGCTCATCTTCAATCGCTGTCAACCAACACCAAGGGTTTAACAACCGAACTACAAGGGTTTTAGGAAACAGCTACACTCTTGGCTCCCGCGACAGCCGCAGCCCCGTGTGTCACCTCCCCCGGTCCCGCTGATTGGCTTTTCGGCGGGGGGTGCAGCCAATGGTAGCGCGGCCGCCCCGGCCCTTCATGAGGCCGAGGGAGGAGCAGGGGCCGCGCTCTCTGTGTCCATCACGGCAGCCGCGCTGAGGGTCCTCACCGCACCCACCTCCTTCCACACAGGAATCAGCGCTTATAGACGCGTAACCCTTCAGGTCCCGCGTGTTTGCGTGCTGGACATCTTGCCTTTATAATTATTTTTTTTTTAAGTGCTGATTGAAATCATCTGGGTTTGGTTCCTTGACAAACTAATGGAGCTTTTCTCTGACTCGGGCTGGGGGCTTCTGACTGTTGAAGCAGATTTTGCCTACGTGCTGTCTCCCAGATGAACACAATTGAATTTTCTAGGCTTTGAATGAACTTTATATTTCCAGAGAGCCAGTGAAAGAAGCGTTTGTTCACCTGATAGCGCTGCAGCTTTTACAACTACAGCATGAGAATAGAAGCTTATAAAGTGTTGCTTTTACTGTAACTGATAACCAGTAATGAACCATGTTAGGTCCTGAGATGCATGGTACTCATAATGTTGCAGGCTGAGAGTTGCCTTCTTTCAAATATATTTAAAGAATGGTCCTTAAATAACTGGGAATCCTCTAGGAGAGCTGAGCTTGGGCAGCATCAGCCCTGTACCCGTTTGCTGTGCTGATAAAGCAGCTTCTGATTGAGGTCACATTCTAGTTCAGTTTTGTTTTATATGGCTAAGCAGAGTCACAAAGTTCAGCTAGAGTCCAAATTCCCCACTCCCAAGTCCTGCATCCAGGGTCATTTAGGCTCCCTAAGGATATACCTTGTTCTACCATTCTCTTGATCTACCCTGAAGGACTTTTAAAACTTGCCTTTCAAACATAGTGAGACAAATTTTGCTTTCACGCACCTGAATGTTGCTGTCTGGGGCTGTTCTCTGTAAATACTGAGGATTTGAAAAGTGACTCAATGCAGTAAAGGCAAGGCTATTCCAGGCTTTGAGACTGATGGAGCAATGAAGGTGCAGACTGTTTGCCATGCTCAGCTAAGTCTGTATGTCTACTCTGGTTTTTTTCAGTCATACCTGTTAGTTTTCCCTATTTAGAAAAACACCAAACACATAATTTACTCTGTGGGCTTCTGCTCTTATTTACTGGTGTAGATTTAAGCACATTCTGAAAGTTAAGCACATGCTTACATTGTTTCCTGACCTGAGAATGAAGAGAATCTGCTGTTTTTCTTGGTCCAGCTGAGCATTTCTTCCATATTTTTCTCTCCCTTCCATAGAATCTAAAATCCAAATGATTTATAAACATTATTTCATTTATCTTTGAAGTTCTCCTGGGAAATCAGGGTATTGTTTTTGATCTTTCATTTGCATAAAATGCAATTGATACCAAAAGAATTTTATAAAGCTACTGGGAATCAAATCCAAATTCTGTCCCATGCTTTAGCTGCCGTAACTACAGCTCAGAGGGACAGGAACTGAACCAGCTCTGATTGACTGCAGAATTTTTACCACGGGCTGAGCCTTTCACTGTTTCTCGTTCTTTATCCTCCAATTTACAGCTCCTACTTTGAAAAGTCAAGTAGAGAGCACTGAGTTAATTGAAAGCCTGTGTTGCACTGAAGTGTTAGAAAAGAATTAAAATAAAGATACTAAAATGATAATAGTAGGTAACTGAAATTTCAATGAAAACTCCAGACTCAAACATTCCCAGATGCCAGGGAAATATAAAATGAACCTGGACACACATATTATGACGTATCTCTTTCCATGAATTAAGCAAACCAGCCCCCACAATTCTGGCTATGCTGAATGTTCAGTCAACATCTTCAATTTCACTGAAGTTGCGAGTCTGTTTAAAAATCTGAGCTTTGCTGCTTACATCTAATTTTAACTTTTAAATCAATTATGTTACCATTTCTAGGAATATGAATTATAGAATCATAGAACAGTTTGGTTTGGAAGGGACCTTAAAAATTATCTAGTTCCAACCTCCCACTGGGTCAGGCTGGCCAAGGCCCCATCCAACCTGGCCTTGAACACCTCCAGGGATGGGACAGCCACATCTTCCCTGGGCAACCTTTTCCAGGGCCTCACCACTCCCCTAGTGAAGAAATTCCTCCTTATGTCTAGTCTAAATCTGCCCCTCTCCAGTTTATACCTATTGCCCCACATCCTATCACTACAAGGGTTTGTGAACAGTCCCTCCCCAGCTTTCCTGTGGCCCCTTTCAAGTGCTGAAAGGTTGCTATAAGGTCTCCTTGGAGCCTTCTCCTCTCCAGGCTGAACAAGCCCAAATCTCTCAGCCTGTCAAATTTAGAATTTATCCTTTGATTTCTCAATGGAACAATGTCAGCAAAAGACTCTCAGCAGTCTTATTTAGGTACCGGTAGTGGGTGAATTTAGAGCTATTCCACGTCAGTTTTGCATAATCCTAGATCCAAGTACAACCACAGTTTTCAGGCCTCTAAGTTCCCTCAGGATTGCTGGTGCTCTCAAAAAAAAAAAAAAAAACCGGGAGGAAATGTCTTGCTTGAATGACACTTAGTGGGATTCCGAGTGGTTTGCAATCTGCTCGCGTAATAATGTTTATAATGATATTCAGTGTCTTTGCTTAAGCTTTTCTGTATTTATTATGCAAGCCTAAGAGGTCTGTCAAAAACATAGCTAGAGACTAGACATGGAATTTGCAGCTGTTCAAACTTTTTACTATCCAGCCACAATAGTTACTAAGGCACATTGAAAACTTTCTGCTGTGAATTTACTATTAACACTTCAGGGTTGTGAAGCAATGTGAAAAACAGTTGCTGTTTCAGGCTGTTTCAGGAATATTGTGGAAAGGGATGGATATATTCATCATTCCCACCCATTCCTGTCCAGTATTTTCATTTTCGGCAGTGTTGTGAAATAAAAGCACTTTGCATGCATGTAACCCAGCTATGAATTTTCAGACTTTCACTCACTTTTGACAAATGGCAGGTAAAGGAGATTTTGTGTCTTTTTCAAACTCCCATAGACTTCAAAATTCTCCTTGCAGATCTTTACAGTTTCATTTGAGTAAGAAAGAAGCATAAATGTAGAGGCAGGGACATCAAAATGTTTTACCGTTCTGGGATAATGATGGGAAGTCATTCTCATGCCCCAGATGAAGGTTGCTGTTGATGTTGAAGGTTTAAATATGCATCTTTGTAACACTTCAGGCCAATATAAAGTTTTGATGTGTGTGAAAGTACACTGAAAAAAAAATTAGGAGACTTGTTTGTATTGGTCCGTAATAATCCTTCATCAGATTTCATTTGCTGATGCATGAGAATGTCTTTCAATTTACTGCTAAAAGATCCCTAATTTATATATGTTTGTACAAATTATGACAGGTTATGCAAATCTATAGCACCAGAGCATACAATACAGTTCTTTTTTTGCCATAGAATTATAGCTTAATGTCCCAGATTTTAATGGAGTGAAAAGTGTTAGGTATGCAATAAATGCGAAGGTAGCCACTGGTATGAGCCAAATATCACCCAGCACTCTAATCACCAAGCAGTACAGAATGTGAAACAAAAGGGATTTTGATTTCTGTTTTCTGAGTGATGAAAGATCTTCCCCTTCCCCTCCCGGTTGTCAATGCAGAATTTGGTCGCATTTTATTACAGCGCATACGAAACCAAATATTACAGTTCTTTTCTTCTATCAGTATGTACCTTTAGCTCTCAAAAAAAGGAGAACCTTCTTGGGTCAAATCTATCTTATTTTTATCATTATGAAAAATTCCCCTGAACTTAAATGCAATTATTCACGAGTGAGGCAAGTATCCCATGTCCCTTGCAGAAAAGGAACTGAAAGTACCCCCGATTATTCTTTATGGCATTTGCATATCTGTAGCCAAACTTCTTGTTTCTAATCTAAACTGAGCAAAGCACTCTTAGGACAACAGTCAGATAATAAGGGAAATAAAGTTAGGGAATCTTGTCCTGGCTTTTAAGCTGCATTTCTCTCCATCTGTGTTGATTCCCATTTTAATTTGGATTTCTTATAAATGGAGCTTGTTCTGGAAGGCAACGTGTTGATTAGCAGCCAACACTCATTTAATAGTGGAACAAAATTAGTTTTGCAGTGAAGGAGAATTCACTTCAGGAAGAAATAGGAGTAACTTGTGAAGATTACATTGACCAAACAGGAAATGGAAATGGTCCCATGTGGTTTAGATAGGTTTGATCACAAAGCCAATGGTGTAAATTGCCAAACAGATTTTATTAGGTTGAGCTGTTGTTGGCTTTCCCCTTCCTCCTAACTGCTTCTAGGTGTCCACTCCTGCCTAACTGCTTTTAGGTGTCCACTCCTGCCTGAGCTATTCCCCTTCCATCTGGATCAGGCTCCTGAGCTGCCTTACTGTACCTTCAGGGCAAACATAGCTGGGGGAGAATTGCAAGCAGCTGCTTACGCTGCTTAGTCATTACTGCCACCAAGAACCACTGTCTGAGATAGCTGAAGAACTATTTGCAATGTGTATTTACAAACAATTGCTAGACAGACTTTGGCTGCACAAAGCATTTGTCAAACAATTCTGAGCGGGAAGTAAATTCATAGAAATAGATGCTCTTTGTGATGCAGATGGTTTTTTACCAAAGAAAGTATAAGCATGGGTTTGTATATTGTCTAATACTGCTAACTGTGCTGCTGTAATATTAAATAAAGGCAGTGCAACTGGGAGATGGAGCAGGGTGGTGGTTTTTCTTTTTGTTAGACCTATTCTGGTGATGGATTACGTCAGTTAAACATTTTAGGAAACAGGATTCACTTCTCTATAGGAACTTAAGCAGCAGTAGTTGCAGCTAAACCATGGATAGTCAATATTTGAATGCGTACTGATGCCAGCCTTGAGTGAATGACTTTTAAAAGCAGCATCGCATAAATGTGCCTGAATAAAATAAGAGCAGATTGGAAGCAGTTACCGAGACTTAAGTGAATGACCTTTCTTGCTGTTGTCGTTTCCAAATGTTTGGCAGACTCTCCTCTGACCACTATATTTCATTTCCATGCACCCCTGTACTTCCCAGTTCCGGCCAGGAGCAGAAGCAGAAGTAATAAAATACCGCAAGAAAAGCTATTCTTGTGATATTTCCGGTGCTACTGGATGCAGCACCAACAGGAAATCTCATGAGAAAGACTGTTCCTTCAAGGTTTCCAGGCCCACTTTGGAAACCCAAGTGACTTGGTTGAAATAAACAGCAAATAAACATCAGCCAGCTTTGGTGAATAAAACTCCTTCTCTCAGCATTTCTGGTCTAGTCCTTCCTACTCCCAAGGTGGACAAGCCTCGTGGCAGATGGTGGTCACAGAAAAGGCAGCTCAAAATAGTCTGGACCTGCATTTCCATCCAGTTATCTAAAGTGAAATAAGACATCTGCCAGCATACAACCCTCTTGTAGAATCATAAGATAGTTTGGGTTGCAAGGAACCTTAAAGATCATCCAGTTCCAACATCCCTGCCGTGGGTAGAGTCACCAAATCAGGTTATTTGTAGCCTCAACCAGCCTGATCTTTATTCTTTGAAAGCCCATCAAGCTTCAGGATTACAGCCTCTTTACCTGCACATGTAAAGTTCTGCTGCTCATGATGACTTGCAGCATGGAGACTTTACCCCTCTCTCTTCAGCATGCATGTGTGTGATCGAGGAGAACTCCCAACTTCCCAAGGGGTTAAGATGGTGGAGAGGGAAAAGAGTTCATAAAAAGAACCCAAAAAAACCCCAGACCAGTCTCACAGCCAGCTGATGCAGGAGCAACCCACAGAAAACATAACATATGTTACAAACTCCCTAGTCTTCTTAGGAGCATTCATATGATTCTCATCTTTCCTCTCCTGCTATCTGCCCCCCACATCTTGTCGCTTTTGTGTATTATGTAGTGTAAGCAGGGTGGGGAAGGAGCTGTGACTATTCAGTTTGCCTGACATGTTAAGTTTCAGGTGACAATTCAGTAAGTTTGGCCATGGGCTTGGAATTTTTAATACCATTTCTAAGTCCAGGAATTACCATCTTGGGATCAATCCTCGGCCCACAGAAAGGGGACCTTTCCTTTGAGTTCATAGGCTCATGAATCAGGCCCGCAGTGATCTGCAGATCTTGAAGCCTCCCTGAAATGTTTTGCAGAAGCTCTGCCGTTCGGCTTGCTGATGGACACACACGCTGTCAAAGATGATGACTCATATGTAAACCCTTCCTGAAGTGTCGCTCTCAAGAACAAATGCCTTCCCTCTCAGTAACTGATACAATATTTCTGCCTCTGCAGCTGCATTACCAGATTGCATTTGCAGTGTCACTTTGGCAGTTAAAAAACCTTGTCATAGTCATCTGCTTCAACACCAAGTGTCTAGTCCAACTGACTGTGGGCCTCTTTTTATTCCTCACATACAGCCAGGATGCAGGTTTCTAGTGATGTTTGATACTCGGGGACATTTGGAGATGGAATGGAACCACTTAGAACTGTTTAGTTTGTCACTTTTGGATTTGCTACATAAGGCTCTGTTAATACAAACAGGCCTGTTTATAATATTCATCAGACAGTGGAAGAAATTCCTCTGATGTCTGTATAATACAGCAAGCAGACTCCTTGATTATTAACATCCTGATTGTGTACTCTTATTTCAGATGTTAGCTCAACGCTAGGGAAAGACAGCTCGGGGAATAAAAAATGTAAGACGCATGACATGCTTGGGATTTGATCTGTGAAACTGGAAAAAATATTTACATGGTTAGATCGTGTTTTTATATCATTCTTTCCTTTTATGTAATATTTGGAGAAGCCACCGATTTTTTGGTTCTTACTCAAATCAAGCCACACCTCTGAGCACTGGAGCAATCATTGTAGGAGAGGGAATGGGAGCAACATGTCCCCATCATTTCTTAATCCTTGCATTGATGTACTCATTAGCGTTGGCACAATGATTGTCTGATGCATCTCATCCCTCCCCCAGCACTTCCTTAAGCTCAGCATTTACATACGTGCTTTAACTTCCAGCACAGGGGCCGGGATGCTCAAAGGTTACGCCTGTGTGCTTCCCTGGTCCAGCTCCCGTTTGTGGTTATTAGACAGACCAACCTCTCCCACCACGTCTGACTAACCAGATCTTCATTGCCAGCCCTCAGATAAAAGCTGCAGAGTAAGGAATCTTGCACTGCTTGATTGTGCATGAAAATAGTCCCTTGAATATAACTCACAGCAATCACCATGCTTAATATTCTCTGGCCAGCAATAACTTTATCAGGTATCGGCCCCTGCATCCTGTGACTGGTTAGTTATCCACTAACAATAATTTCTTTTATTAATAAGGCCTTTTTGATGCCTTAGTCATAGAAAATGCAGCAGATACTGTTTGCATTACTCAGTGGTTTCATCCCTTGGGCATTATATCTTCTTTTAATTCATGGTTTGTTATTTTCATGAAGAAACTTTCACTTTTGGTTAGTTTCAGACCCACCCTGGATATCCCCTGGATGGGCTGAAATACATTCGAGATGACATTATCTAACTTTAATGTGGAAATTTAGAATCCAAATAGAACTTGTCCTGTTGCCCAACAATGAGTCATTGTCCTTTTTCTCTTTTTAGCCAGCAGCAGATTCAGAAGCTGTGAGACAGTTTCCTGCAGATAAGAGATAAATCGAAGGGAAACCTGGCAAAAAGATGATGGTCAAGCTGCAAGATATCATTTCCCCCAAAGCCTTTACATACTAATTAACCATTCCAAACATATTTTCAACAGCATTTAGGGATTTCCTCATCAAAATAAACTTCCTCCCATGTTATCTTCATTTTTGACATCCGGTGGTATTGTCTGATATAAGAATCAGGGTTAAAAATCCTAATATTGACTTGTGTGTGTGTGTGTGTATATGGACAAGCGTGTGCACAGATACACTCACACGACTGAAGCTTTGCCAGCATTACTTTGGAATTTTAATGCCTGATCCAAAGTCCTCTGTAGTCAGCAAGAGATTTTCTGTTAACTTCAATAGTAGCAGGGTCGAGCCTCTATCCTTCCGCATCCAGATTTTTTCATTTATGCCTTATGACTTGTTTATAACAAGCTACAGATGGGCTTGAGTCATAAAGTTCGGAGTATTCGATTTAGAGGGTTTGCTTTGGGCCCATCCCTTTAATATACTGCTTCTTCCAGACTTGCCTTTTAAAAGGAAAATATTGTTAGAATGAAAGTGTATGTGCAATAAACAAACTTCTCATTTCCTTCCCCTTAAGTTTTTTCCTCTTTTGAAACTGATTTCTTAATGGGACAATTAGTTTTAGGGCTGCCGTCAAATGCAAATTTGTCATACCTGCTTTGCAATCTTTTCTGTTTCAAGTGCTATCAATTATTTTCTAACTAGATGCTCCTGTGGGATCAGCTGTCACTAAGAGCAAATTTGAACACAATGGGTTGCTTCCTATTTCCAAAAGAATCTGAGGGTTGTCAAAGCTTGACAGGCAGCTCCAGTTTAAAGATGAAACAGATAAGTTAGGTTTCCCTGTTAGGCTCTTTTGAACACAAGCAGATAAAGGAAGTATTGTTTCTGAAGAGGGGATGCCATTTATAGTGCAAATTCACTCTTAATAAGAACAGACTGCAGCTGCTTTAAATGCACAAATCCATTTGCACTGCAGAGGTAATAAAATACTTATGAGTCTTTGCAAATATTTCTGCAGACCCTGCACTTACAAATTTGGCATTCAGATCTTTTTTAAATGACTGAGTAAACTACTGAAAAAATCAGTAGATGGTATAATAGAACTGTTGTGTAGATCAAATACACGAGGTGTTGATTGTATAATGAAATCCACCAGCAGTCAGCTGAAAGTTAAATTTGTGTAGCTTTGTTTCTGAAGATGCTTCTTATATTGTATGAGTTAATAATTACTTATGTATGTTGCACATGAAGATCAAGTGCATGTTATTTTCGATGTATCGTAAGTGGGAAGCGTTACAACTTTTAGGTCTAAGGAAGCAGTAGTTTTATTTTTTTGCCATGCTACTTTTGTTTTGGGGTGGAAAGGTGCCACTGAATCATTCCTTTGTGCAAAAAAAAAATGTGAGAATATCATTGAACATGCGCTTTAAGGGGAAAAAAAGGTTATTTTGACTGGTGATGATGCTAGATTGATGGTCCTAAGTCTGAAGTGTTCCAGTTGTCCTCAGAAGACACTCACTGTGTGTACTGGAAGTACTTATTACTTATGTCAGGAAAGAGAATAGTCTTTCCATTCCTCTTCTGTTTGCAAAGACAATCTTGGCCTCTTGATTGGCTTTAGGTGCATCAACAAAGGTACCATCCAGTGTCAGTTTTTGGCTGGGTCTATTGCATGTCTTTACCCACTATGAAAAGGGTAAAGAACTTCTCCTTTGCAGCACAAGGCAGACCCCTTAATTATTCAGGTGACTGATCAAACGCTTAATGACTTGAAGAATTAGTCACATGCTAATATATCTGCTTTTGTTACAAGCGTCTTAGTGAGTGGAAGACTTGATATGGGACACAGGAGGTCCTGAGCTTTCAGGTGCGTGTGTAAAAACTGGCTAAAAGAGCATTATTCCTCCCTCTAGAATCTGAAACAACCATAACAGGCAATACAAAAGAAAAATGTGACTACTTGGGGTTATCATTTGTAGTCAGTGTGATATTTTAAATGTTAATATATTGAAAATTTTCAGTTAAGATCAACATTAAGGAAGAGAAAAATTCATTCAGAATCATTACAGCTGCAAAAGAACAAGGAACGGTAAATATCTTTAGACAGAGATGTATTGTACAACCCGATTGTAGCTGCCGCTGTGTTGACGGATTGTCCCCAGAGTGGATCAAAAGGAGGAATTTTGGCCATGAGGGAAATTCACGCGATCTACCAATGAGGAGAAGCAATGTTATTTCCACTTGCAAAATCATAGGGCTCCATTGCCACACTTTCACAATCACCAAATTAGATTCAGGTGTTAATTAGCGCTTGTGTTTGGCAAACTCAGTTTATTGAGAACATTTGCCTTGGTCAGACTTTTGATTATTTTGGCTCTGAAACCTGGTTTACATTGATTTAATCATTAGAATACCCTCTTCTAAGCCTTTCAAATGATGCAATTAAGTGCAAATACCACATCTCCTGCACAGCAACAGGGATCTGAACAGTTATGACAAATCCAGTAGCCAACAATAAATGCAATTTTCTACCATTTAACAGGGTCTAATTCTGTAGGATAGCATGTGTCAAATACTAAAATGCTATATATTTTGCTTGCCCATTAGCACACTTGTACATTGCAATCACTGCATATCTTTGTATTATAGCAGGCATCCTTACTGAATTTCTAAAGGAAAAATACAGTATTTATTGTATGGGGACTTGACAGTACAGATCCAACCATTTACAAAAAAATCTCAGCCTTATGATGGCATCCAGAGAGCAAATAGAGGTTGCGGTACAATACAAACATGTCAGCATCTACAAGGATTAATCACCCATTCTTAAGACATCTTTTCATAAATGTGATATTTAGCTTATTTCCTCTTAGAAGATGTTCATCTCCTTAACCACATATATTATTCTACTTTGGCACAGCTTTGTTGCAGCTCAAGTACTTCAGAGAACTCGTTTACACATTTTTGTCCCATGTATTATTGTCCCATTTTGAATGATTTGCTAACTATTTAAAATTACATATTTTAATTAACTTTTTTCCATTTCTAATGATGTCTGAGTCTACAAAAGTAAATCAACAATGCTGCTCTAGCTTCAGCTTAAAAAGCTTCTTCCTGTTGGGTTTGTTAGTGTGTGACTAGTGTAGTCAAGTTTTAGCTACGAGTTGGATCAAACAGCAAATATGGTAGTGAAATTAATAACACTTCTGCTCCTAAAACTAGGTTGGATCATCTATTGTTTGATTTTACACTTCACTGATGCTTTTGACTCAGACAGGAAGGCCTTTTTTAATTTTCCTCACCTTGAGTACAACCTTACTCTGTTAGAACTTCTGATGCACCTACTGAGAGTACCGCCCCACCAGAGTTGAGATGTCAGGATCCAGCACTCTCTATTTGATTATAATTTCATTCCTATATGACTGAAGAAAGACATCCTGACAAAAGGAAGTAATCTCTCTAAGGAAGGCTAAATCTATTTTTTTCCTCTACTCCTTGAATAGCTTTACAATGCTGATTTCTATCAGATGAGTCATCTGCCAGGTTTTATGAATCGGTGCTCATGTTGTGGATCCATTAAGGGTTTGTACTCCTCTCAGTGACAATGAAGTTGGAAGGAGTAAGGAGGAGGCAGCTGCTTAGATCAAGCAGCAGTGTCTGTCCACTCCTATGCCTGTAGCCAAGATCAACACTGTGTCTATACAGTTGATCTAGGGAATGATGTTACAAAAATGGGATGTTTGCACTAATGACTTAGTCAAATACATCTGGAGCTCTTTTCCCTGAAGAATGAAGCTGATGTAGTAACACAACACAGTCTCCTTATTATGTAAATCATGAGGCAGAAAGCTGAGGACTTTATTTAAAGAAAACTGAGGAAAGCTGAAGATTTGCTCAAGTAATTTCCCGTTTTACCCCATATGAGATCTTGCAGATGGCAGGAAGGAATAGAAAAAGTAGCAAACCTGCTGACTTCCAAATGTGAGACAATTCTCTTATCACAATGAGATTTAAAGTGACTGAAAACCTGGAACTCTCTACAACAGAAGCACTTGGACATGTTGTGAGTAAGAAAAGGAAGCCAGACTTTCTTTATACATCCTGAATATTGAAAATAAAGGAGGTTTTAAAATAGGTTGCCACTTGTGAAGGGATTTTAGAGGCATGTATTTGGTGAAGTGCATAAAGACCTGCTCTGATTTTGAGCCTAGGAAATCTCTCTAGTTTTCAAATAGAAATTTCCTTCTTTTTACAGTAACTGAAACTTGGATGGAGTGGGAAAGTGGGAAAGAATGAACTGGAATGTTTTCTATAATTTTTGACCAGTTGTGCAGGATTCATCTTCATACAACGTTTGTGGTCAAAGTTTTGGCTTATTTTATTCAAGCAATTTGGGATCATGATATATTTTTGAAGATTTTTTTCATCCACAGTTTGATTTTTCAATACCATTCAAATTGTATCACCTCACTAGTGTAATGCTTTATGGGTTACTGCCTGTATTTGAAATGTAGCTTCATTTCAAGCCCTTCACTTAGCCAGGCCAATGTCCTGTCACAAAAAAACCTCAATACTCTTCTGGCACAGTAGAGTTTTCCTAAGTAGATAAAGCAGATCTATGCAGGAACTTTCAATGCACATAAGACTGTTAGTATGAAAGCAAACTATGGATAGAAACTACAACTAAATAAGTGTTCATGTGTAGTACAGGAGCAAGAATTTTCATTCTACATTTAAAAATCCAATGACTTCACTGACCTTACCAAGGACAGGAAATCATTTACTATAAAATCATAGAATAGTTTGGGTTGGAAAGGACCTTAAAGATCATCCAGTTCCAACCCTTCTGCCGTGGGCAGGGACACTTCCCACTAGATCAGGTTGCTCCAAGGCTCCATCCAACATGGACTTGAACACCTCCAGGGATGGTGCAGCCACATCTTCCCTGAGCAACCTGTGCCAGTGCCTCACCACTCTCATGGTGAAGAAATTCTTCCTTATATTTAGCCTAAATCTGCCCCTCTCCAGTTTATACCCATTGCCCCATATCCTATCACTGTAAGGGTTTGTGAACAGTCTCTCCCCAGCTTTCCTGTAGCCCCTTTCAGGTAATGGAAGGTTGCTATAAATCTCCTTGGAGCCTTCTCTTCTCCAGGCTGAACAAGCCCAACTCTCTCAGCCTGTCCTCAGATGGGAGGTGCTCCAGTCCACTGATCATCTTTGTAGCCTCCTCTGGGCCTGTTCCAACAGTTCCATATACTTCTTATGTTGAAGATTCCAGAAGTGGACACAATTTTCCAGATGAGGTCTCACAAGAGAGGAATAGAAAGGCAGAATGCCCTCACTTGCCTTGCTGACCACACTTGTTTTGATGCAGCCCAGGATACAATTGGCCTTCTGGGCTGTGAGCACACATTGCCAGCTCATGTTGAGCTTGTCATTGACCAGCACCCCCAAGTCCTTCTCTGCAGGGCAGCTCTCAATCACATCATCCTCCATCACATACTTAAAACAGGATTGCTCTGACCCAGGTGTAGGACCTTGCAGTTGACCTTGTTGAACCCCATGAGGTTCTCACAGGCCCACTTCTCCTGCCTGTTCAGGTCCTTCTGGGTGACATCCTGTCCTTCCACTGTGGCACTCACTTTAACTGCTCTTTCCTGAGCAATATTCTCAGGGGTTCAGATGACAACCCCTACTGAATTTCACTGGGGCAGCAGAAGAGGGTTTTGTGCCTCTAGAAAAACATGAGAATGAAATCTGTCTCAGATCCTCTAGTACTGTGGTTTACAACACAGTGTTTTCAAATAAAATTGATGAAAGTCGAAGGGGCATAACATGGTGAAACCCTCTAGCACAGAGATGGAGCAGGTAGCTGGCAGCAGTAATGACTTAAACCCTAGCTGTTAGCTCCAGCAGGATTCTTCTGCCAGAACCTTTAGTTTCTATAATTTTGCACCTTTTTCAGTATTTGTCCACTCCTATTTCTGGTTAGGTGGCATCTGCATACCACATAGCTGTAGGCTGCAGTGTATGTAATACTCCACTGGCTTAAACACAGTTCAACATAAAACACACCACAGCATTTTCACAGGTTTACAGACATCCATATAAATACACGGTATAGAGGTTCAAGTGTTACTGTAGTTGAAGGCTATGAGACGTATGCATGTTTTGCACCTTCTAATGTTATAACCTTCATTTAATAGCAAGGCATTAATTCTAAGACTACATGAAAATATTTTCTTCCTGGCTAGATGAAGATTCACTTGCATAAACAGAATGTTTGTGTACTGAAAGGCACTGTCACTTGGGGGTATATATTGCTTCCTTCATGAACCTTATTGGTACCCTTTGCTGTTAGGTTATCTTAATCTTTTCACCTCTGATAAGCATGTTATTGGAGTCAGTGTTTGCACTTATGTAGATCCCTATTTTTGAATATTTCTGGAGTTTTCAATTAAAATGTAAGTCAAGGAGGGTGTTGGGGCTTTCTGGTATGCAGCAGCGCCTTTTCAGACATGTCTTGGCTGGCTATAACATGGACCAGGTTAGCAACCTTAACAAAATAACATTCTGAAGACAACGAAGTCCTTCTCATGGATGCAAAATCCTTCCTCTGCATTGATGGGATGTGTGTTCAAGCAAGAACTTATTATTTCTGAAATATGGAATACATTTGCTCTTGAACACATGTCCTTTTTATGCCCCCTGGTTCATAAGCTGGTTGCAAAGCTACAAATTTGCTATAAAATTCCTTTTAAGGTGCAGTGCTGCTAGAAATTTGTAGAGATCCTTTCATCCTTTGTATTTAAACATGCAATTTACTTTAACAGGATCTGATCAACCATTAAAACCCACTCTGTGTTTTATGTGTTTAACAAAAAACATATTTGCTCAAGTAAAATAGACTGCATGCAAGGCTAAAGCACACCTATTTATACTTAACATATAACAAGGTCTTGCAGAACTCCTTTCGTCCTGAGGGGTTTTAACAGCTCTGACCCAACACCACTAGTGGAAGGTCAAGCCCTTTGGAAGGAAAGCTGCAACACAACACAGCGCTAGCACAATGCGTTTGTTAGGGTGTTGGGTTGGCAATCCCAAAGTAGAGGTTCAACTCCTCCAAGAGTGTTCTCCATTGCAGTACTTAAGTCAAAATATACCTGTGATCCACTCCAGTCATCATATCTCCAAGAGTGCCAGCATTTTGCAACAGGAACGGTTTTGTCAGGTAATGACTAGTCAAGTGTTCAAGGGGTCTCACTCTCAGCTGAAATGCTTACTAGAGTATTAATCTTAAAGGTGAGGGAACTTTTAAAGTCCAGGAGAGGATGCCAGCTTCTCAGAAACATTTGTGTGGATCCCATAGTGCTGAATGTTTCTGATGTGACACTGAGAAGAAAGAAGTTCTCAGTGTTCAAGTTTTATCTGAAAGACATGCGATAAAATTGAAGGTTGACTAACTCTTTCCTTTTTAAAATTGGTTGATTAGCCATAGAATTATAGGTTTTGCCATTTTTTTTTTCACATAGTCCCGTTTATGTAGATATGAAAAATTTGTTTTCTTGAAATCTATGTATGGATTGAAGGCCCCATGGTTTCAACTGTCAGATCTTGTGGAGTTATTTACAGAGTACAAGGAGGACGTTACAAACACAAGCATTACTGGACAACAGAGAAATGAATTGCAAGAGATGCTTCAAAGACATTTTCAGACCTTGGAACTAAGAACTGATAACTTATTTGATATCTCCTCTTCCATATTTTGCTAGAGATTTTGGTTTCCTTTCTGTCACTAACATTCTAGAATGAGAGCATTGAGAGTTTTTATTCTGGAAACAAAAAGATCCAAAGCTCAAGTTTTATTTTGAAGGTTCTTCTATGTGAGGCACTTGTCGTGTCAGAGCCAAAGGTGAATATTAAAAAGACATCAAAACTAAGAGCAACATTTTATAGCATTTGCATCCTTTAAAATAATGGATGTTGTTTACTAAAGGTTTCGTGCATGTTTGCAAGGAAGAGCAGTTTGATTAGTTTCTTGGCTTTTAAGTATTTTGACATCATGAACACCCTAAACTTTCCTATCAGTTCAATAATTAGAGCTAGGATTGCAATTCATTGAGTCACACCAATTTTTAAGTTCATAGTAAAAAAAAAAACTAACTCTTGGGGTTTGTTTTTTTTTACACACACACACATATATATATTTAATGCTAAGGATTACATCTGTGTAACTAGTTTTAAGAGAATATTTTACCATGATTGTCATGAAAAAATAACACATACCCTATTTTTCTTGTTTCTTTTTCAAAGCCCAAATCTTTTGGCTGACCAAATGATCCCAAGACCTCTAAAATATTCTGTGATCTCTCTAATTGGATACACTGATGTCTGCTGGAAAACAGATGTGATCAACTGCAGTCATCTGTGAGGCTGAAGCAAAATGCAGCATGTTCTTCTGGGGAAAAGTTTATCAGTAATTCTGCCTCCTTCCAAGGCATAGATGTAATCCATAAATAAAAGAGTTGCCATTTGATGAGAAGGAGGAAATTCTATCTTAGTCAATGACAGGGAAAGTGAAATGTGGTCACCCAGAGTTCCTGCAATTCAAAGCCAACTCATGCCCACTTTAATTATTATGATGTATGGTTCCTGTTCAACTTTAATAGGACTGCTTGTATGAGTAAAGGATCTCAATTGCAAGGGTCACATTTGCTTCACTTTTTTTTGCTCTAGTGTAGAGTTAGGTAACCTGCAGAAAGGACAAGGATCCTTTTCTTTCTGGAGAGAGCCATCTGTTCCTGTGCCTCAGCCTCCCCCAGGACAGATTAGTGCAAACGCAGGGTGGTCAGTTTTGGTGGACCCCAGGATAGTGAATGAGTGGAAGGGGGGATAAACTGGCCTCATATTGTCTTAAGAAGCTGGGGGATTCAAAACCAAAGCAAAAGGTGGTTTTGGAAAGGACTGGATTAATGTAAGACTGGATGGTTGAAACCACCACATACCCCCAGGAATAGATAGATCAGTCAAAGAGGTGACTGCAACAATTGCTACAGACTCATGTTTTTATTACCTGTAACTTTAGCTTTAATGTCACCACAAGTTTTTCAGTCTCAGTGGAATATTTGAAAGCAAAACTTTAACATAGAAAGGGAAGGTGGAGACAGGAACACAGATCTACAAAGGCCTGGTAAATAGCCTCGTGGCTGAGCAATGTGTTTGTCAGCACTGCAGGACTGGTGAGGATGGAGACTGTAGATGTTCATTATTTTGATTAGTGGAGGATTCGGTGCTTTTGAGAAGTTTAAAGACTTTTTGGTTCTTTAGACACTAGGTGGGTTGCTATAGTCAGAGGCTTTGGCAATCTGTGATGGAGTTGCACTTGGGCCTCACCTCTGCTTTGTATTTAAATGGTGAAGTTATCCATGTGAAGGCTATCTGTTGACTTCTCTTTGGAAACACCTGTGTTTCAGTCAACCACTTTTTATCTTTGGGCAGGGTGAGCTCTATCTTGGAGAGCTCAGCCTAGAGTAGTGAGAAGGAGACCATACTACTGACTCTTGCAGAGCTTCCTCCTGGAGACATTGATCTTGGGAACCACTGCACTGCCTCTATTCCCAGGCAGGTTTTCAGACCATTAAAAGCACTAGCCTGGCTCCCACCTCTGTTGTTTTAATCTGCTTGAAAACTCAGACATCGATAAAACCGTTGAGGTAGGTGAGGTCTTCAAGCATTATTAATTAGTAAGGGTTAAGACATGTCTCACTTTTATGAAAAATCAGACTCCTGATGCCAGCGCGTGGCTTTGGGAGTTGTGATTATAGTGACAGGCCTATGATAGGTGTGCTTTTATCTTGTTGCTTTTCAGTACCAAGGTCATGCAGATACCTAGCATAGATACAGTGTTTCAGTACAATTTATAATTCATTTTATTCACAGTATTAATGTCAACAATCCAACTGAAATCAAAGACCAGGCAGAATTGGGCTTTAGTTTGTCATTCTTAGTCATCTCAAAGCTTGTCCAGGATAAATTAAAAGTTATAACAATAAATTAATGAAATAATATTGTATTTTTTCAGAGGACACAGGCTCCCAGTTTCCATGAAAACTGCTCTGCAGCCAGCTGCTTCTGCAGCTGACGTTTGCTTATTGAGCCAAATCCATATCTCAGAGCAGACCAGAGGGAATGTGTCTATTCTGGTTCCTGAGAAACAAAGCAGACAAGGACTATTTCTAGTGGCCTTTCAGGTCCGGTGTGGGTGGCTGAGAACTTTCAATCAAAGTCCTCCCTTTCAAAACTGAACCCGGCGGCGTGGATTTTGAGCAGGTCTTGTGGTTTTAAACCCAGTAAAGGAGGAGACTGAGGCAGTTTGTGAAGAAACGAGCAACTTTTCTGCCTTTTGGAATGACAGTATTATCTTCAATAAATGGGAAAAACAATAAATAAGAAACAAACTCAGAAGAATGAATTTTAAAATTGGAGGACGCTAAAATCTAGCAAAAATGCCCTGCCTCATTTTCTTTAAAACATTTTGATACATTTCTGATAAACTAGGAAACACAAAAAAAAGAGCTGTCGGCTTGGGGCAGCAAACAAAAATAAATGCTGGCAGATGTGTGGAATACTAGCTCTTTTTTTCCTTTACAAAGTTATACAATAAAATCCAGGCAGCGTATGTGACTGTGATATGGGGGAGGAGGGAAGGCAGGGAAGAAGGTTAAAGCCTTTCAAACCTGGATGCTTAATTCTAGGTCTCTAAATGTGTATTGCTCATATTTGAGAGGTTCTTATGCATCTCAGAACTCCCTCTGCTATTTCATTTAAGATTGAATTATGATGATGTGATCCAATGTTCTTTATTCAGTGAAGGGAAGCATCTATAAACCATTCCTTTTTTTTGAATGGCTTTATTTTGGAATCTTTGCTTACCCTAAATAAGATCTGGAATGGTTTCTTTTGAATGTTAGAGGATGCAGGACTAGAGGTTACATTGTGTTTCTAAAAGGCAGCCTGATGATAAATGCTGATGTATATTTTTAATGCTAAAAGTGATATTGTTTTACAGTTTTAAAGCATTTTTAAAATATATACAGTGTGTAAAGGAAGAGGGGAAACTGATGGATATTTCATTTCTTTATCAAAGAGTAGCCATTCATAAATTGCTGAACAGTGGAAACTGCACACATTGGTAGTGCCTGCACTTAGAGGGAACCATAGCATTTCATAAACTTGTAGAGCTAGGCATAAAGTGCTACTATGGGGAGTCGGCATCACCAAGTATCTGCTCACTTAAACCCCAGGGTAGAGGAGAAATTTTCATGGAGCTTATAGTGATTTATAATGGGAAGCATAGGCTTTTTCATAGACATTGTTCTCAGTGACAGTGTAAAGAAAGAGAGCACTTAATCTCTTCTCATCATAACTAATGATTAAGTCAGCAGCTTTTTTGGCGAATACAGAATGCCCTTCTACAAAAACAAAGTATTCTATTGTGATGTATTACATTTAAAAAACCCATAAGTATCCCATAAAGCTATTGCAATATTTTTAACTAGATCTTCCCTCTTTGTCACCATATTGAAATAAATGGAATGTGTCAGACTGAGTAATGCTCTTTCAATAAGTTTTTAGGAGCTCACTTAGAAGTTTGGCAAAATATAAAGAAAAGAGGAAAACTTTCTCAGGATCCTCTATGGCCTGGATGAAAGATCGGTCCATTAAGGAGAAAAGCTTATGCTGATGCTGACACTAATAAATGGGACAGGGAAGGATATTTCTGCTTAGTTTGGGCTACCTTGCTCCAAGTTTGCAGCTTTAAGTTGCCCTGTGAAATAAATCAGCCAGCTGAAGATGATTCATTGCATTACAAAGTTCCCATCAATATAATGGGGAAATCAGTTTTGTGTGAGTGTTCAAATGCGAACCCACCCTCAACTATTAAAGAGTCAAAGGGCCAGCAGACACTGAAAAATTAAGTCCCCTGCATCTGCCGTTCAGACCTGGATTTGAACTGTGGCAGTAGGAATGCATCTTCCTTCAGAAGGTATTTCTGTCATTTGGTCTGGTTACTGAACTCGCTTTAGCATCATAGATTATTTGGAAGAAAATACCATGATTTTGTCAGCCTGTCCCTTCTCCAGTTCTTTCATTTCAGATGTGATCTCAGCCCTGTTGATGTCACTGAAACTGCTCCTATAGCCACTGCCAAGGCCAGCCTTTTACCCTATTTTGACCCCTGAGGAGTTAGCTAGGAGTTAGTTAGTTAGGTTAGTTTTGACCTTTGGAGTTAGCTTGGATTTTAAATCTCTCTTGGTGGGAATATAAATACATTCTGTTTTAAAAATATGTTCCCTAAAATATTTTATACCTCAAAACACAACACACACACACACACCAGTGCTCCTCAGATGGGAAAAACTGCAGTAGAATGGCAGTGGGAAAGAATTATGTTTAATCATTATCCCTAATAGTGGTCAGATTTTATGACTCTGTTGATCTTCATGTTCCTGTATTTTAATATGTCTGTCTTTCGGTCTTTTAAAAAAAATAGATTTATGAGAATCCATTTCCAAGAGATTCTTCTTTTGTGACACTGATCCTACACTGTATTCTTATATTAGATAGATTAAACATTTCTGAAGTGTTTGTGAATTTTACCTAGCAAGTCTTTTTTTTTTTTTAATATCTCTGTAATACAGCCTTTCCTGAGCATCACGTCTGGAATCTTAGCCACAATTCACAAAAGTTACGGTTGGGTAAAGCGGGCCCTCCTCAGACTTAAGAGTCCTTCAGTTTTCCTCCCTCCACCCCCCTTTGCCTCACAAAGGTCCTAGTCAAGAGTGGGATGGAAGGAAATCCCATTAGAGCCTAATAATGCTGCTTCTTTCCAGAGGGAGTCACTAGAAAGTAATTTATTTCTTCAGCGTGCAACTGGAGGCACTCATTTGTCAAAAGCTTGTGTGTGCTGGTACCATGGCCTTCGTTACCCCTGGAATAAGGGACTGGGATTGAGACCCTAAAAGCCTATTCCTACTGCCAACCCAGTCCTGCTTGTTTCTCACTTACTCAAACATCACGTACAAGTCCACAGGGCATATAATTGGAATCTGTACAGTATGTATAAGGTATGAAAAGCCGCAATCCTGTTGCCTTCCCGTATTCGCACCAATAAGAGATCACAGGCAAGAGAACCGCTATCAGCTGCATTCCTTTGTCTCCTGAGCCATGGGCAGCTCTAATTTTCAGACATGCTTGCTTTTTTTTTTTTTTTTTTCCCCCAGACCTTGCTTTTCTCTATTGTTATGTCTTTCCCATCAGTGGAATTCACCCTCAAGTTCAGATCACACACACTCAGGAGATGCAGTGGAGAATCAGCGCTTTGTGAGCGTGTGAAGGATGCTTTCCTTGACCTGTCAGAGAACATATTTTACTTGATGAGAAAGAATGCTGGGCCAAATTCCTCCCTACTGTAAGCAGGCTGCTAGAAGTGGACTTAGATTAGCAATAAGCATGGCCTACTTTGGCTGGCAGAAAGTCTTCTAAGCAGATGACACTTACTGTTGAAAATGTATTGGCTGCTTTTACTGCTCTTTTAAGTGATGGTGGGTGTTTATACCAAACAATGCAAATAGGAAGTCATTTGTTTGTGAGGGCCTAATCCTGAAGCCCTTATTTGGTGTTTACTGAAGTTAAGTTCAGCCTTCACTCAGATAAACTCCAGTTGAATTCAGAAGGAGTTTGCCACAGGGAGGACAAGAAGAGGGCTGTGGGAGTGCGTTGCTTGTTTTTGGCCAAGGCACAAAGATACTTTATGTTAAAACACATACTGAAGAAAATAGACGCGCACACAATTACTGCCTATATGCATGCGGCACTATATGTGTGCACACGAACACAATTGCACACTAATCTAATCAATACATTCATTTCTTATTAGAACATAATTACACATCCCAGGAGGCTGGAACAGAAAAGTCCCATTAACCCCTCATGCCCTTTTCAGCTTTCCTCTGCCTTTCCATCTAACAGACCTCTGTGTCACTCCACTCATTAGCAGTTACTGTCTATGACATTGTTACATAAATAAGGATGTCGACCTGTCAGAATGGGTCACCCAATTCAAGGGTGATGATAAATATCTGTCCCTCTGAATTAGGGCAAAGACACCAGAGTACGGGACAGCTACTGTTGATTATTGGATAGTTAATGTATAGAGGACAAAAGGTGCTGAGGCCTGGTCACTTTTTGGATCATTAATATGGATTTAGGCCTATTGTTAAAAAGAAAAGCACACGCACACCCAAAACTGGGTTAGCAAGAACATGCAGAACTTTCAGTTTGGGATAGAATGTATAGATGGTGGGTAGATTCATGGTGTTGGAGGTGTGGCGTTTAGGTGGAATTGGTGGTGCTTTTAGATGAGCAAACAAATTATTTTGGCGTAAGACTGAAAACAGTTTGTGCTCCTCCATGCTTACAAATGCAATGTAAGTAAAAGGCACGGTGGATGCCTTTAAATAAGCAGAAATGACTCCAGGAAGGGGAATATGCAGCAAAGCGATGCTCAGTTCAGAAGCAGCTAATGAGCTGCTGCTGAGGTGTATCACATGGTTTGCACTGAAAACCACCAGTTATTGCCAAGACTCTTTTCTGAAACTTTGCTTTATTTTCTAAACTCCCTTTCCTGCTTAAATAATGAAGGGACAGGAGACAATCTGTAACACTAATTCATTCATTAAGTGATTACTATCTTTTTGCACTAGTGATGAATTATTCCTTGCAGGTAGCACTTAAGTGTGATGCAACACACTGCTTTGATTATAATAGCAGATACTGTTAAAATATCAAGGCAGATTGCAGACGGAGACTCTTGCCATTCCAAATAAGAATGAATTTAGACCCTTTTCCAAAAGACTCAATGCTGTAACTCACTGAAAATGTTAAATGCTGGGTAGGAGCATCCCTTAGGGTATGTTTATCTAAAAGTCTAATAGCAGCACCCACAACTTTCCCTGAATTCAGTGTCCCACAGGATCAGACCGTCCTATTCCTGTCTAGACTTTATGACAGCAGTTTGTTCTGCGTGGAGGATACAGCCCGGTAGCGAGCTAAGTGTCCTGTAAAGAAGTCAGTGTAAGTACAACTCATCTTTGCAGTCAGGCCCCTCAGTTAGTTTTACTCTACTCATTCCTACCTTCGTCATATCCTTTACAATTCAGCCATGAAGCTGCAAGAGATGTGGCTAGTGCATTGTTGTAGAGCAAGGCTCTGCCAGATGATACCCATGTGCCAATTCAGTAGCGCAAGGTCTCTGTAATTTGTGCTGTGTTTCTCTCTTCCTAATTTCCTCCACCCTCAGGGAGCAACTGTTGCAAGGAGTATCCCTGTTTTCCTGGCACAGCGATGCATGGAAAAGTTCTGCTAGTTATTATAGGCAGCAATCTCAGTCTCACTGGTGGTGCCAGACAGCAATCTTTTAGGCGCAGGAGGATCAACAAGTCAACTCGAGTTTGTTGAGACACCACGCCAGTCCTGAGCTGATGATTTGAGTAGAGACTGTGAGTTATGGCTTACTGGAGAACATTTACATCATTATCCAGGTTCAGTTATGCAGATCTGGAAAAAGAAATTGCAAGCTGGTCAGGAATAGGGTTACCTACACCTCCTGGATTCCCCTTGCTAGGGTAGGACTCTCTGCCAGCTCTTTGGGAAAGTGTATTTGTGTTGAAGCAGCGTTGGCACAGAGAAAATCTGAGCAGATGTAGTTGTCCTTTGAGCTCAACAGGGTCTTCCTTTTCATTTGGCAAATAAATGACTCATTAGAAAGGTATGAGAAGAAAGGAGCAGGAAGAAACAAGTTAGAATACTGTCCCATAACAGAAAGATAAACACCACTGGAAGAAATGCAATCTACTCACTGGGTAAAGCACCTACCTGCAGCTTCAGGTTCAAACTCTGGAGTGTGGAGGTGCAGTATCCCCACCCCGGAGGTCTTTGGATTTCTGTGCCAAAGGAAATGTAAGTTTTCAAACCCTCTGTGGTGAAAGGTAGTCTGATGTACTCCACAGTACCTTCCATAAATATGGCAAGAGCTTTGTAAGAAACATAACACTACTCTCATGACACAGCTATTTTTGAAGGTTGCCTTTTTGGCTAACTCATCCATTTCTAGCAGCGTACACCCACCTCTACAACTTGACTTAAGGGACAAATTCTGTAGCTGGCCTGTAGTGGCATCCTTAGAGGACGAGATCCAAAGCGAATGTCTAATGTATCCTGTACTTCAGTTGTATCTCAGCAAAAGATATAAAAAAGGTTTAGAAACATATTGTTCCCAAATCCATTTCTCCCATTCAAAATGAAGTCAAACCATTTTATTTAACTGCACTAGGTTCTACCATTTTGAGATTATTATTGGTAAGGTTCTTACTCCTCCATGAAATCAAATTTTAGAACCAATTTATCCGCGCTTGAAACTGCAGATGAGTTCTACAGGAATATACAATGTTTTCTCTGCAGACTGAAGCCTTTGGGGTCTGGAGGTTGTAAAAGTCAGTCAGGTGTTTTGTGTCATTATAAAAACTAAAATGTGAAGATGTTTTTGGTCTAGGATTTCCTCAGTGTATTTTCTAAAACATGTTGAAGATGAAGTTATTGGAAAAATAAGGTTATTTCATGGCTTGCAAGTGCACAGTGTAGTAAGGTTACTGCTAATGCCTCTGTTTCTTGAAGGCATAGATCTGTCAGTGCTCTGAAGAACAGCATCAGACATCCTGCGATATCAGCACCTATCCCATAATAGTGACAGATTTGATAGCATGTGGGAAATATGTATAAACCATAATTCAGAAAAACACACTACATTACATTATTTCTTTGTATTTGGTTATTTCTTCAATATTTCACCGGACCATCATGGCTGCACATAGCTTGATGCCTATCAGAAACCAGGGGGGACCATGTCAAAATGTAACTTAAAAAAAAAAAAGAAAGTACATTTCTTTCCTTTTTCAGGTTGATTGTAAAAAGTCTTGAGCATACACACATGGTACATTTATAAAAATAATTCCTGACACCCTCTAAAAAAGTTTATTCATAATATCTCAAATATGTGGCTAATATATATTGGATTATTTTGCAGCAGCGGGTTAAGCATATTGCTGGCAAGAACTGCAGGACACGATATAAATCCACAGAAACAGTGCTTGCTAATGCAGTAAATGACAACAGCTGCTGTAACTGCTGAACTGAAGGGGAGCTCTATCCAAAAATAACGAATATTTCCCTTTGCATTTCAGAAGCGCACGCTTTGAACATGTGTGTTTGGGTCATAACTCAGTCAGCCCTATGTATTCCTCAGTTTACTGCATGGTAACATTTAGATGAACTAATTAAAGGTCCAGAGTTAGATGTGCACATAGTTAGCATGAGAATTCCAGTAAGGCAGACCCCAGTAGCCAAGACCTCAGCACAGTTGTGGGCCAGGTAGTGCTTGGTCAGCACAGAGCTCCTTGCGATGCCGAGCTCACCCCAGCCTGCTGAAGGCAAAGGCAATCCTGCCACCAGAGTGAGAAAGACATTCGGCTTCCTATTGCAGTCTGTTAACAAGCTGCCCATTTGTGCCGGTGGTTTTTGTGCTGTGACTACCTTTCCAACAGGAACTGGACTGAGATCACTGGCTTATTCCAGTCTAGCCACTGAAAGGCTGGCTGTTTATTAAAACCATATTCTCTGTGAAATGCATCTTTGTCTATGAAATGGCATGGCCATTACATAGTAAGTTTGTGATTTACGATCACCAGATAGTGTGTTGGCAGTGGGCAAAGCCTACTGCAAAGGCCTTGAGGGATCAGGATTTGTTAGCCCAAGACCGTTCATCTCCAGGTGCTTTCATGCTTGAATCGTAGAATCACCAGGTTGGAAGAGACCCACTGGATCGTTGAGTCCAACCATTCCCACCAATCTCTAAACTATGCCCCTCAGCATCTCATCCACCCGCACCTTAAACATCTTCAGGAAAGGTGAATCAACCACCTCCCTGGGCAGACCACTCCATTGCCTAATGACCGTTTCAGTGAGGAATGTATTCCTTATGTCAAGCCTGAACCTCCCCTGGAGATGCTTGAGGCCATTCCCTATTGTCCTGTACCCTGTCACTTGGGAGAAGAGGCCAGCTCCCTCCTCTCCACAACCTCCCTTCAGGTAGTTGTAGAGAGCAATGAGGTCTCCCCTCAGCCTCCTCTTCTCCAGGCTAAACACACCCAGTTCTCTCAGTTGCTCCTTGTAAGACTTGTTCTCCAGCCCCTTTACCAGCTTTGTTGCTGGACCTGCTGGTCATGCCATTTCTAATACAGGCCAAGATGCCATTGGCCTTCTTGGCCACCTGGGCACACTGCTGGCTCATGTTCAGTTGCTGTCAACCAACACTCCCGGGTGCTTCTCCTCCTGGCAGCTTTCCAGCTTGCTTCATTGAAATGTGATTATTCATAGTGTCATAAAATGGTTTGGGTCGGAAGGACACCTTAAATATCACCCAGTTCCAATCCCCCTGCCATGAGCAGGGATACCTCCCACTGGATCAGGTTGCTCCAAGCCGCATTCAACCTGGCCTTGGGCAGCCATAACTTCTCTGGACAACCTGTGCCAGTGCCTCACAAGAAAACATTTCTTACTAATATCTAACTTAAATCTCCCCTCCTTTAGCTGAAAACTATTACCACTCATCCTGTCCCTGCACTCCCTGAGAAAGAGCCCTCCCATCAGCTTTCCTATAGGCCCCTTTAAGTACTAGAAGTCTGCTATAAGGTCTTCCTGAGCCTTCTCTTTTCCAGGAAGAACAACCCCAATTCTTTCAGCCTGTCCTTGTATAGAGGTGCTCCAGCCCTCTGTTCAACTTTGTGGCCCTCCTCTGAACTCATTTTAACAGCACTATTTCTACGATTGGATGGGGTAAGCACAAACCAGGAGCTATGGTGCAAGATATATAAAAAGCATCTGAAGGACCCGGACATCTGATAGGGTGATGTGGAAAGCTACCTGGGTCATCTCTAGAGCTCAGGTGTTGGTAGCAGTCCAGCTGTGGTAAGATGGTACACCATGAGCATTAATTTACACAACCGAGAAGTGCTTGAGGCTCTGGTTCCACAAACATCTTTTTCTGTAGCAGTTTTGGCTTCAGCAGGTCACACTGCCACCAGCCAGAGCTGTTAGTGACAATCTCTACACTGCCCTCTTTGTTCTGCATGGAAAGGTGGCAGAGTTATGGGAGCAGGCAGCAGTGAGCCAGAGTGGGCATTGCCTGCTGATGCTGACTGTGTGTCCTGGAGAAATGTGTGTGTAACCACAACCCAAGGGGCAGGATGTATAAGTTTATGTGGAAATCTGTCATTAAATCATTCTGAAAATTATGCTCTAGACTCTCTTGAAAATGTTAGCCACTGCTAGTAGGGACTAGCTGTCTTAAAGGAAAGGCAAAAGGCTATTTAGTGAATTCTTTTGAGTGCCTGGCATCATGTAGAAAAGAAATCGCCAGCTACTGTTGGCTGGATGATGTGAACTTTCTCGGCAAGTAATTGTTGGCCATAAAGATTGCACTGCCTTCTCCAAAGTGATTCCTGGTGTTAATCTAATCAGTGCCAAGTACAGTGGCTGTTGAACTGTGCCAAGAATCTCTCTCTTCTATTACCTAGGTTGAGCCAATTCCCTGGATGCAGAAGTAACATTTCCTAAGTATTGAATCCAAAGCAAAATACAAAATGTGTCTCTTACAGGGAGGCAGGAAAGAGGTCTAATATGTCTCGTGTATCAGCTTATCTGAAAAGTCTGGTGGTGAAATGTTCCTTGCCTGTTTGATTGTGTGTTGTCAAAGGGTGTGTGCGGTGTCCGAGGGCCACAAAGGAAGCTAAATTCCTGTAAATTATCCACCATGAATTACTCAATGGCTCCATACCAGTCAAGTTACAAATATTAGTACACATTGGCATGCATGTTACCAATGTGCTATCAGCTGATATAGTTAAGCTATATGCAATTACATGCCTGATGCATAAATGAATCCGTGAACAATGACATGGCAAGTGTGTAAAACCCCTTCTGCCTCCCACAGGTGCCTACTCAGCTCCATGAATTATTCCTTGAAAAGTTCATTTGCAAGTTTGCCCCTAAGTGGTACCAACACCAGAACTTCTATTTTTGCACTAAATCCTGGAAATTAGGTACAGAAGAAAGCAAAGACTTCCTGCAGGCAGTTTGGCAAAGGCAGGTGACAAGAGGCTAATAATTATTAGCCATTTTACAATACTACACTTGCCATTCATTGTGGTCCCTATGACAAGTTTATTTGTCGACCTGGCTGATGTAACCTCAGGACCGTGCCAGCAAGTGTGTCTTGGACAGGTACAGCCATGCGCTGCAGCAGTTATCCTGACCCTGAACAGGGCTCTCTTTTACCATAAAAAGCAAGGCAAAATTGTTAACAGAGAGATCCTGAAGCCTTTGTAATGCCTGCAGCCAAGCGTGCCCCATGCTGTGATCTCATCAGATGTCATGTGCTAACTTGTGGAGGGCTTTTCTAGTGTGTGTGGGAGGCATTGTTGGTGCATGCGTTGTGCTTTCTTCTGAATCTGGCTTAAACTCAATATTAGTGGATACTGTAGGTGTCTACTCCAATAGCAGTTTGATCATCAACCTCTTCTGTTGCTGTGACCGTTTTTCCATCAATTTTTCACAAGTACATGTGGTAATGTAATTAATAGCTGCTTCTTATGGTGGAAGCAGACAACTGCTCTGAGGTGGATCTCACATCTAACTGTACAGGACAGGTGTACATCTAGGAAGCAGAGGGACTTGATGTTTTCCATCATCATGAGGCACTAGAACAGGATACCCAGAGAAGTTGTGAATACCCCATCCCTGGAGGTGTTCAAGGCCAGGTTGGATGAGGCTTTGGGCAACCTGATCCAGTGGAAGTTTTCCCTGACTATTGCAGGGCTGGAGTTAGAACTGGATGATCTTTAAAGTCCCTTCTGACCCAAACCATTCTATGATTCTATGACCAGGCAGTTCCTTTTTTGGGCTGGGGATATGTGAAGGTTGAGCTGAAAGGAAAAAAGATCATAAGAGAAGTAAATAGGAGCAACAGGCATGTCCTGAAGCTGCAGTGGAGACAGAATGAAGACAGAATGATTGATTCTCACTGTAGAAAATGTATGTGATAGCAAAGCAGAACAGTGATTAGAAAATAAGCAAAAATGGAATTTGAGAAATTACACTTTTCCAGACTATAGAGCCAAGTTCAGATTCTTTCAGGAACTGATTCCATTTACATTGATGAGAGGAGAAAATACCTGCTCACGCTGCAATATGTGATTTCCATTCTTGAATTACAGTTTTATGCACTCAAACATGTGGTCCCTGTCCCTCTGACCCCACCAGGAACACAACTGCACAGCTTCTGTCATAGCTGGCTCGCCGTGTTGTTTTGGCGGTAGTTCCAAATTTGGGATAAAAAGCTTCTGCTCCATGACCCCACCTGTTTGCAGCCCTTCTGATGTGTACAGAAGGGCATCCTTTCCCAGCACTCGTGCGACACCAGTGGGATTCTTGCTAACCTAACTAAGAACAGATGGGCCCCCTAGACTTTGGTTTGTCTGTGCTAGTTTTCATGGATACCATGTACACCTTTCACCAGCAGGTAGGATGCACAGACTTGCGTAGTGCACGTTCACTGCTTACATGGGCTTATATCCTACTATATGAACTTAGCTAAACAGCAGCAGCATTTTAGGTTTAGTCTTTCTGTCACTAATACCTTTAACTCAATTCTTTTATAACAGAGTTGTGCACAGCTCTATCCATTAGTACTGTAGAAATTTTTTATACATAAGTCATTTTTTAACATAACTGAAGAATCAAACCCAGCTATTAAAAAAACGGCATAATTTAATCAAACTTTGTTAATATTTTGTTCTTCTCTCATTTTTCTGTACTTTGGTGTAGACTGTGATAGGTACAGAGACATACATGCACAGTTTTATATAAGTATGTGTGTAAATATATATATAAATGTGTCCTCCATATACATGTACATATACATTTACATTTGCCCAGAATGTGTATGAAATGTCAGCGTGTTTGCTGAACATTAAGATGTTTTGGAGTTCACCAGTGATTTGTCATTATTGGTGATTTACTTGTATTACAGAAATGTCTACAGAACCAAACCAAAATGTAGATCAGATTGTGTTATGCACTCTTCAAATGGTTCCAGCTTTGATGCAAATGTTTTAGAGAGGAGATGAGCAGAAGGAAATATGTAAGAACTAGAAAGCAGAGTAGTGGTTTAACTGGAAATAAGTTTTGGTGTCCTGACTGATACCTTTCCATTCTCACTGACCTCACGTGTTGATGAATCACACATCAGAAGAATTTGTCTGTATGAGAATTTTCAGACAAATTGCTCTGATGCTCAGTCCTGCAGGGCTCCAAGCACTTGATGGCAGCCTTCAGAAACAACTCCTGCTCGACTGAATTTCAGAGTCTTGACAATGAATTTACTCTGCTTGTGCTGTGATCGGATCCAGCTAGAACTGTGCTGTGCCCTCAGCACTCAGTCCAAGGTCTCTCTGAAGTTCCAAAGATGTGAGTTGCATTTTATCCCCATTATTTCTCATTTTCACATGCTTGTTCCATTCCAGGTTCCGGAAGAAGCTTCAAGAGGAAGTGCCAGAATCTTATTAGGGAAAGATTGTTGTGCTTTTACTCCCTGAGGAGGCCTGGCGAGATTATAAAGACGACCGCATGCTCCTGCAGAAGGCTGGGAGGTGAAAGGAACAGGCGAGATGGGAAAGTTAATAGGAAGAAGGAAAAGTGTACAAGAGGTACAGTGCATGGGAACGTGAAGAGAAAGGAAATGACCAATGAGGGAGAAAGTGAGTCTTCTCTGGTTCACAGTGTTATGATATCGCTGTCTGCATTTGTCACATCATTTAACAGTGACCTGGAAATGATTATGTTTATTGCATTTATGCTTTTCATCGCTTCTTGATGATTTACAATGAGAGCTTGGAAGACTTCACAGCTTGACTTTTTTTTAATATACTCGTTGTTCTGTAGCTCAAGTTTTTTGTACACACAAGTCTTGCCAGCACAACAAATTCAGTTTAGATTGATTTTGATATGTTCATGTACAATCCTTCTACAAGCAACCAAGCCCTTATTAGCATCTGGGGGCACACTTGCTTGGTGCAGTCATTTTCAGTAGCATTTTAGTCCTTAAAAAATGCTCAGGCTGGCAAAGCTTTTGCTGGCAGAAAGGCTTTCAAAATGTCAGGATGATAGAGACGAAGGAAGAGGGAGAAAGTGGAATTTTACAGGCAATACTTGCATGTACTAAAAAAAAGGAGGGAGGATTTATTTCCCTGCCTCAATTCCCTTTGCAGTTCAGCTTTAAAGGAAAATATTTTTTTAATGCATGTGCATTAAGTGTGCTCATGTTCACTTATGATTGTTGTTTAATGAATAGGATATTTATTACATTTAAGCATGTTGAGCTCACAGAACCAGCTGGGAAAATATTATAAGTATTCATTGTGCACAAGTCAAGAAACAAGCACTTATGTGTGTGTTTCTGTGTATGTGCACATGTATATTAAACACCACACACTATCTGGGAGAGGGCCCATACAAGGACATTGATGACATACTTGCATGATGGATTTAAAATAACAAGAGTAAGAGGTGAAGATAAATCCAAAGATCAAACAGAAACAGAATAGAAAAGAAAACAGGGAACAAACCAAGAGGAAGTTATACTAAAACCAGCTGTATTCCACATTAATTAATTCAGATTTCCAGATTAAGACAAACCAATTTTGTTATTTCTTTTTTTTTTACTCTTTCATTGAAAACAGATATACCCCAATTCAAGGAGATGTTTGAATATGTGCTTAATTTTAAGCATATAAATAAACCCAGTGGAGATGCTTTACTGAGCATTCAGAAAAGCCACAAAGGATAAAAACATTCACTCTAGTTAAAAAGATCAGTAAGTTCTAGGTTACATTTACATTATATTTCATTATATGTGTGAAGAAGACACTTGTGGTAATACAAGCTACAATATGAGTGAGAAGTGTGAAATTGTAGAAGAATAATAAGGGAAACATAAGAAGAGCAAGCAAATCCCTATCTACCAGGCTCATTTTTTAATATATTAAGAAGAAAATCTAAAGAATACTACTTTTGTTTTTATCAGCTTAAGACAGTCAAACAGTAAGGTAAATTTATATTTGTGTAATGAGTATAGGGATCATTAAAACTTTTCCTTCCCAACGATGACTTTAGTAAGTTCCAGTTACCGAAGTAGGAGTTAAGATCAAAATATCCACATATATGTACATCGGAATTTTAAAGGAGCTTAGTGGTTTTCTGAAGTGCCACCGCATGTAATAGATATCAACAAGGTATAAGTCTACAGAAGCAGTAAGTGGCAAATACCACCTACGATTATGTGAAGAGGAAGCTGTCGAACAGGCATGTAAAAGGTGTATCGCTTCTGTATTTCTCTAGCCTAACATAGTGAAGATTAAGATGAGTTCTGTAGAGCTGCAAATTTTGAAATCAGAGACTAGATATTCTGAAATATCTGCCAGCATGTGCATAAGAGTCCATTGGGGAAACCTGATAAAATACGTTATATTGGGAGTAGAACTTAAATTATATTGAGAGCAGAACTATGGGATACATGTACAAGCATTTATGTCTAACTTTCTGTTCCAAAAACCTGACTATGTGAAGTGACTTCATACTCAATATCTTGAACTTCATGTGTTCTAACATGTATTTTTAAATACGTACATTAAACATCCCCTAAATGTTTGGGGATGCCCCATTCCTGGAGGTGTTCAAGGCCAGGCTGGATGGGGCTTGGAGCAGCCTGGTCTAATGGAAGGTGTCCCTGCCTATGACAGGGTGGTCGGAACTGGATGTTCTTTAAGGTCCCTTCCAATCTAAACCATTCTATGATTCTATCATTCTGGGAACAGCACAGCGAGAGGAGGTGATACTGGAGTGTTACCAGTGCAGGCAGCTACTAAGAGAAAACTGTTTAATTGCTCTTTTGGGTTTTTTTAATCAGCTCTACCATTCCTTACTCATGCTAACAATCATGATATGTAGATCCTTGATATTCCTTCCCTCGCAGATTTCAATGAAGTTGAAGGTATTAACAGTTGGTCAAGACCTTCAGGAGCTGAAATATTTTTTCCTTTGTGTAATGAGGGAGATAAGTGAGCCAAAAGCTGATGGTATCTTTATTCTGTGGTCCTTCCCAGAATCTGATAACCTAAACAGGGAATAATTATGTTTTTCAACTCCTTGCTCACTTCCTTGAATGAAACAGTGTTGATTTCTAAGCTGCTGAAACAGAAAAATATTACGTGGAGACATCAGAAAAATGGGGATTAGACAGTGCAGGTAGAAAGCTATATAACATGGATGTTATTGGTTTAGTTGTGTAAATTAGGACTTCTAAATGAGTTTCTGTTGTCTTCCAGGGAAACTAGAAAGAAAAACAAAAATACCATTATAGAGAGAAAAACAATTAAAGGAGTAACAGCAGAGGAAAATAAATATTGGCATTAATTTACTGGCATCTTCATATAAATTTGGGTTCAAAAGAGACTACTTACAAAAATAAAGCTCTTCCTTTTTACTGGCACTGCCAGAATGGCTCTAGGTTGCCCGATAAATTAAATGGCTGTCAAAAAAAGCTTTCTGTGTATGTAGACAACTTGAAGTAAGTTGATCCTTAATATTTTTTTCAAAGTCTGCTGTCTGTCAAAAAGTTGCAGGAGTTAAAAAACCCACAACAAACCCCAGGATTCAGTATAAGAATTACAGTCGGCTGTTTGGGCCTCTAATTGCCTAGTGTCCTTGGCAAGAACAAACACTGAGCCATATCATTTGATATCTTGAACCATAACCTGCAATAATCCATACTCTTTAATCCTTCATATAGCTGTCGCTATGTCATCACAACTTATTTTAAAATGGTATTCTCTAGTACTAATCTCATTCCTAATCATTCATATTAATGTTAGCATTAGAGTGAATTAGGGCATTATTTGCCTAATATGTGCCATATGTGACACTTAAGTACTTGTAAGTAATTGCATATCAGAGAAGACAGCATTAAATGTGAGTGACACATACAGTATGAAAAATGGAAGAGAGCAATATTAAACTTTTAATAGAAATAACTTCAGCAGAACTTTCCCACAGGCCACAGAACTCTGATATTTTTAGCTGGTTGAGGCCAATGTATGTTAAGAATAGCATTCACTGCAGTGGGAAAATACACAATTTCTATTATGGGGCAGTCAGAATAACAACATACTGATGATACAGTGGTATAAAATATGTAATTATCTACCATGCAAAAGAATAAATCGCATAAACTGTTTAGAGTAGGAATTGTGACAGGACAATGACACATTGTTGTCTTCTTTGCGTAGAAGGGATAAAGTCTGCCTTCTAAAATTGCAAAATCTAATTCATGGTGTTTATGTGATGCTTCCTGCAAGAAGCATCTGATAAGACATTTTATTTCTAATAATCAGGTTGGATATTAGCTTGGTTAAAATGGCAGATAGAACTGGATAAAAATAGAAAGATGGTAGCTTGGATAACATCTTGTGTTTCTTCATGTTCTATTTCTTCATGTAGTAGTTAGACAAGTTATATAGAACAGTTCTGCTTTCTCATGCAGCTGCAGCTAACTGCAATTTTCCTTCTAGAACCATTACTGTGTTGTAATTCATAGAGTGCAAAATCTGTAATCATACCAGAAGTGAAGTCAGACTCTTTGAGTGCTACACAGCTCTTTTTACAAAACTAGTAGCCCATCATATTAATAATGATGAATAATACAGAGAACAAAGGCATTGTGTGTCCTCATCTATCATCATATATAAAAATAGTTTTAATTGATAAGCCCCGTCTGTTCTATGTGCTATTAAGGTATGACTATAAGTTGTAAAAATAGGGTGAAATCAATATTTTTTATCTGTTCTCCTTGGTAGAAAAGAAAGACCTAAGCTTCAGGATTAGTGGGCAGATATGAGGAGGATTTCTTTCTTTGTGATACAAATCTGTATTAATTGATTTTTCTTGATGTGGATTAATTGCAGCTCTTTATTAGGAATAATATCACAAATAAACTATAGACAAGTATAGATTGCTAAGCCTAGATTTCAGCTGAATGAGGCTAATCAATATCTAAGTCTGTAATTTAAAGCAATTCATTAAGGCCTCAGGAAAAGCTAAATAATATATGTGAGAAATGTCACATCTGGAGCCTTAAAGGAGTTTCTCCCTAAACAGAATAAATACATTTGTAATATATAATTATTGCAGATTAGGCTTGCTCAAACGCTTTTCATTTGCCAGATATTTGGCTAAGGGTGTGGAGGAACACCTCTGCAGCTCCGGCTGGGGCAGCAGCATCCTGATGGGCCAGAACCCCTCTCCATGCTTATCATCAGGCTTTCCGTTCAGGAGAGGAGGGCAGCTGTTGTGTATTGCAAAACCTCCAGTTCCTTTTTGGTAATCAAAATGTTCATATTCTCATTTTAAGGAAGCGTAATGTGTTGCATGCTCACTGAGGTTTCTGATGGTCTGTATTAGATGAGTATACTTCATAGAATCATAGAATCACCAGGTTGGAAGTGACCCACTGGATCATCAAGTCCAACCATTCCTACCAAACATAAAACCATGTTGCTCAGCACCTCGTCCACCCATGCCTTAAACACCTCCAGGGAAGGCGAATCAACCACCTCCCTGGGTAACATGTTCCAGTGCCCAGTGACCCTTTCCATGAAAATTCGTTCCTAATGTCCAGCCTAAACCTCCCCTGGTGGAGCTTGAGGCCATTCCCTCTCATCCTGTCCTCTGTCACTTGGGAGAAGTGGTCAACACCCTTCTCTCTACAACCTCCTTTCAGGTAGTTGTAGAGAGCAATGAGGTCTCCCCTCAGCCTCAACATCCTTTTTGTGGTGAGGGGTCCAGAACTGAATGCAGGATTCAAGGAGCGGTCTCACTAGTGCCAAGTACAGAGGGAGAAGAACCTCTCTGGTCCTGCTGGTCACACCGTTTCTGATACAAGCCAAGATGCCATTGGCCTTCTTGGCCACCTGGGTACACTGCTGGCTCATGCTTAGTCACTATCAACCAACACCCCCAGGTCTTTCTTCTTCAGGCNAGATACATTTTGTGTCCTATAGGTCATTAAGAACTTTCCTTGGATGTTTTGTATGTTGTGTGATTTCAGACAATCATTACAAGGTAGATCACATACTATTTAAAGGTGAAGATAGCCTGAAGTTAAAAAAAAAACCCAAAGAACAACCTAGGAGACCTCAGTGCTTCTGTTAATTAACGTTCTTTACATACAGCCACCAAACATGTATAACAATGTCTATATTACCATTGCTTTAGACAACATTTTAGGCACCTGTAATTTTTTGATGCTGTTCAATGTCTGCTTGGACTGGTGCATGGTTCATAGAATCATAGGTCAGAAGGAACCTTAGAGATTAACCAGTTCCACCCACCCCACGACCATGGGAGGAGTGGGAGCTGCACAAGGCCCTATCCAACCTGGCTTTGAACACCATATCATTCTTGCTTTTGGTTCAGTCAAGTGCACAGTTCAGGTTCTGATCTTAAGCATCCATATAAGTCAATCGTAGAAGCATGGAAACATTAGGTTGGAAAATACCTTAGACGTCATCATTTCCAACCACACCTGTCTACTACTAAATCATGTCCCCAGGCACCTCATCTACCTACCTATTAAGCACCTCCAGGAATGGTGATTCAACCACCTCCCTGGGCAACCTCTGCCAGTGCTTGATAATCATTTCTGTGAAGAAGTTTTTCCTAATGTCCAATCTAAACTTCCCCTGATGTGACTTGAGGCCATTCCCTCTTGTATTACCACCAATCACCTGGGAGAAGAAATCGACATCCACCTCTCTGCAACCTCTTTTTAGGTAATTGTAGAGAGCACTAAGGTCTCCCTTCAGTCTCCTCTTCAACAGGGTAAACAAGCCCATCTCCCTCAGATCTCTAAAATATGATATAAGGTATATGATATGTGATGTATGATGCATGGTATATGAGATCTGAGATGTAAATACATGAGCAAACATTAAAATTGATGCTAATAACCAGCCTTCAAAAAAATATTTTAGTGACTTTTAGTAAGTGTGTATTATGCAAAGTGAATTTCAGTGTTCTATAACTTAAGAGCCTTCAAGAATATGAAATGTATCATAACATGAGGGAGGTAGATGTAGCACTCGATTAGTATGATTGCTATAATACTTGAAACAGACCATTTGTTTAGAAGCACTACATTTAAAAACTAGGATAAAACACCTAAGCCAGTGCAACATTAATGAGCAAAACTGATAAATTCCAAAACAATGTTATAATGAGTATATTTTGAAAATACTCTTACATATTGGGATATGATCTTCCTGGGTATGTGAGTATGTAAGACAGAATCAGACTTCAAGTATATACTTAGTAGTTCTGACTAGTTCAGATTTTAGCACTTTAGAAATTAACAAACTTCTTTGAAAATGCAAAGGAGATTCACAAGTGTTGCACTTAACAAAAGTGCACTTAACTTTCCTTTGTGCTGCATAAGAAATGAGTTCAGAGCTAGAAATCCAAAATTCTTAGTGCAAGTCTGAGGTTCTGGCAGGGCCGCAGCAAGGATAAATGCAAACAATTTCTCCTTGGAAAACCAGGAAAATGGTTTTCTCTACTGTGGAACAAGTCAGGCAAAACATTCTGTCGACTCTCAAGTGTGCGTATGCTCTTAGCAATGCTCTGATTGGTCTAAGCCTTGCCCTGTTTTTTCTTTGCCTAGGTTAGTATCTGTCCTCTTGATAACACCTTGGCTTCTAGTGCTGGAGCCTGAGTTTTCCTCCAGTGGAGGTACTGGATTTTGACTCTCACCTTAGGCGATTAACCCCCTTGCAGCGAAGATAAGCTAACCAGGTGTTTAACTTGGTCGAATGACTTGACTTCGACTTCTAGTTCCCATATACACTAGTTTGTCCTTGTCATTGTCTTAAGTATTGTTTTGACAGATTAATTATCTAATTCCAAGTAGCTAGTGCCTGCACTCTAAAAGCCAACCACTTCTTGCAGGAAAGGCTTAACATGATTTGGGACTGATTTTGTGCATACTATAGGTCCTTTAGAGTACTGTGCAGGAAATATTTATACTAAATATATTTAATTACTATAGAAATAACGTCTTACAAAATTACATCAGGGAAAGATGTTAGAAGACAGAAATTTCTCGCTTTTTCTCATTAATTTATACTTCTTAAACCATTTTCCAATTCCATATTGCTTTCATGGCAGCCCCATAAATCAAAGTCTAAACGTGAAGATGTGTGGAAACGTCAAGGCATAAATGCATCCAGGATAGAGTGTTTTTGCATTTGACAGCTAACAAAGGCAAGAGAATAAACATCATAATAAGTTGGTGTGCCCTCTCTCCGCCTTAGATTATCTGGAGACCATCTGAATAAACTCTCAGCTGAAACAGGAAGCCCTGGGACTAGATCTTTCACCTTCCTTTGATTGTCATTTTCCAATTGTTTTCATTTTTCAGTGACGCCAGCACGTTCATTCATTGATGTTCCATTTTGGCCTTGACTGTGCCAGATCCACCCAGAGAAGACAGAAGCCAAGAGCAAATTGGGCCTAAATTAAGAGCGGACTTTTCTTGAGACATCCCTGTGCGTAAGGTCCTGAAGGAAGATGCCAACAATGCAGAGGTTTTGTATAAGTTGTGTTAAGACAGAGTGCTTCAAGTTCATCAGGCGTGTTGAATAGGTGGAAATGGCACAGAACCATAGAATGTTAGAATGTCCTGAGCTGGAAGGGACCCACACGGATCATCGAGTCCAACTCCTGTCCCTGCACATGACAACACAGACATTCACCCCATGTGGCTGAGGATGTTGACTAAAGGCTTCTAGAATACTGTCAAGCTTGGCATCATGTTTGCTTCCCTGGGGAGCTGGGTCCAGTGTTCTGCCGCCCTCTGGGTGAAGAACCTTTTTGTAATATCAAACCTGAACCTCCCCTGGCACATCTTCCTGTGGGTCCTGTCATTCCCTTGGGTCCTGTCATTGGTCATCAGAGAGAAGAGATTGGTGCCTGCTCCTCCTCCTCCCTTTGTGAGGAAGCTGTAGGCCACTATGTGGTCTCCCCTCAGTCTCCTCTTCTCCGGGATGAACAAACCAAGTGACTTCAGCTGCTCCTCAGATGGCTTCCCCACACATAATCAAAATCAAGGATAACATCAAGAGAAATATTACTGTGAAAATACACCAAAATGTGTCCCTTTTTTTTTCCAAACTAGAAAACCATCACAGCTGACTCAATAGGGAGATATTTTGCTCATCATCTAGTCTCTTCTCTCAGCCTGGGTGTACAAAGGAAACATCATACCACAAAAAGATGGCACAGCTGGGCTTTCTTAATCTTACATGTGGCCTGCCCTTC
Organism: Piaya cayana; assembly: GCA_013389865.1. Lineage (NCBI taxonomy): Eukaryota > Metazoa > Chordata > Aves > Cuculiformes > Coccyzidae > Piaya > Piaya cayana. The sequence goes on along the minus strand of WAAB01020689.1, from coordinate 109,319 downwards.
TTAAGCTTGGGATTGGTTGGCAAGGAAAGCAAACCAATGTCCATGCGCTTTTTTTTTTTTCTCTTGTGCAAAAGATTTCCATTGCACAGGGTTTGTCAGTTTGGCACTCATCACTCATATTAAAGCTTAGAGGGGAAAGGCTGTTCTGGAACGGTCACACAGAGGAAGTCATCCATGGATTTGCATTTTAGTGCTATTAGTGGTGCCGCATTCAGAGCAGCTCTCTGATCTGAGGACGGATTTGCAGGGTAACTGCATTTTTGTAGGTTTCCTTTGAAACAGAAACAAAACAGAAAAAGAAGCACCAAACCACAATTTTAAAAGTAGGACACTTTAAGATGCCTCCTGAAAGTCACAGGCTGTCCTTATATCCTTCAATTTTTTGAATTCTTCAGGAGTGAGGACAGGCTCGGTTGTCAACAGAGTGCTGTTCACAGAAACTAGGCAGGAAAATGAAAGAAGGCTCGCTATTGTTCATGAATGTGGTGTAGGCTGCAAGAATGCGTTGGGAATGCAGCGCCTGCATGTCAGGCAGAGACAGAGGTCTTTGTGAGAAAACACTGAAGCAGAATGTCAATCATTTAAATAACTATTATCTCTTTTTTTTTTTTTTTTAATCTCGATCATTGCTATCGCACTTCTTCAATTGGAGCCCATAAGGATAGTTATCAATTTCCTGGAACATTCTAATGTCTAATTGAAGCTGTCTAAGCTGGGGAGACGACCTACCATGAAGTGAGAAACGGTGTTGGAGGTATCATAGCTCTCACGTGTCCTCTGCTTTGTACTGGTTTCTGACCTAGCCTTGATCATATTTTGTGAATAGGTGACACACACTCACCCTGTTCCGGTGTCACTTAGAAGCAGCATTGTCCTTCCCAAAATACAGATTCCTCTATCATTCTCCAGAAGAATGTGTATGATTTGAAATATCCATAATTGAAGAAGGAAAATGTTGGCTAATAGAAAGGAAAGCTACACGCTTCTGCAAATGTACAAAACATGCTTTATCTCACAATGGTTAACATTGTGTCTGAGTGCAGTGATGTAAGAGCACTTTTATGAAATTCCTCAAAATCCTGAACAAAATAGAGGCAACGTGCCTGAAAAGGGTGCATTTGTGATTAAAATGATTTTGCTCTTTAAGCAAATTAATGCTTGAAACAGAAGCTTGCAAAGCTGGGAATAACATACCTGTTAAGACCTGAATTAAACTGACCTCCTCTGAAGTCTCGCTTCTCATGGGTTGGTGTTGCTTTGTGATGCTTACAGCAGATCCGTCTTTGAGGTAGCGCATTGCTGTTTCGCTTGCCAGGAATGGGAGGAGATCGCATACTGAAGAAATCCACCCCGCTGGGAGAGGCTGAGTGAGTATTTTGTTAGCCTACACCAAGCACTGTGTAGCAATCTTAAGGGATCTGTTTCAAGCAGAGTCATTTAGGGCCAGGAAGAACAAATCCTGTGAGCTGCTTTTAACACCCATACAGCTGTGGCACTCAGAGGTGAGAGCTGGTGGGTAAGCAAGCAGGAGATAAGTGGTCCTGAGCAGTACAGGAGTCCCAGTCCTGCACCACTGACATCCAAAGAGCTACATTTAATAACAGCCTTGCTGAGGGACAGTGGCCATGTAATTATTCCTCTGTACCAAGGCCAAGGTGGGATGCCCTTATCTCACAAACACTTCTTCCTGACATGGTGATTAATATAGGGGCCAAGGATTATAGAGCAGGAAAGCTAGTAATAAGTATCTTTTAAGTTTTGCTTCCTTAGGTTCCTAGCAAAATCCACTCAGTTTTATCCTGATTATTGACAACCAAGAGACCAGAGAACATTGGATTTCCTTTTCCTCAGGTATAACTTTAAAAAAACTCTTTAAGCCATTATTCTTCTGGTGTTCCCACCAAAAGAAGACACCCCAAGTACCGACTCCTAACATTTTCCAGCAGATATATGAACTGAGTTTGGAAGGTAACCCATCTTAAAACCACCTGATCTTCTAGCAAATTAGTTTTAACCCTACACAGGTTTTTGAGGGCCAGATGACCATCTAGCTACACGAACGGTTATATTAACAAGAATGAAGGCAGCATGGACCTAGGGGAGAGCAGGACAGATTGTGCTTCATCTCTGTTTCAAGGTAGAGCTCACCTGGGAGCCTTGGAACCTGCTCCTGCATGCGTTTTCTCGAATATTTCTACTCAATAATCCGGTGGGTCTTTTCCAACCTGGTGATTCTATGATTCTTAGACTTAGACTGATTCATATCTGTCTCCTCTCTTGCACCCTCTAGCTCCTATACATTCTACAATGTTTTCTACCTGTACCTCATAACTGAGAAGGCCTTCTTAAAGACAACCTTAAGACCACAGATTTCAGGGCACATCATGTTACTTCAGCAGCCTATGCCACAGTTTATTAAGTATGGTGACTAAACTAGAGGCCACATCAAAATCCACTTCATTTAAATCAGTGTAGCTCTTATCAGTTCAGTTAGGCTGTGCTGATTTGTACCAGCTGATGATTTATTTAACTACCTCAGATTTCTTCTTCATTTTTATAGCAACTGTAGCTGTATAGCACTAAATAACAGTGTGTTATTATGTTAGAGTTTTCCATGATTCCTTTCAGGAATTCATAGAATCATAGAATCACCAGGTTGGAAGAGACCCACCGGATCATCGAGTCCAACCATTCCTATCAAACACTAAACCATGTCCCTTAGCACCTCATCCACCCGTCCCTTAAACACCTCCAGGCAAGGTGACTCAACCACCTCACTAGGCAGCCTGTTCCAGTGCATNCTCCAGGCTAAACACCCCCAGCTCTCTCAGCCGTTCCTCATAGGGCCTGTTCTCCAGTCCCTTCACCAGCTTCACTGCTCAAAAGTGCACATTCAAATTCAAAGTGCACAAAACCATTTGTACTTAATGCTTAAATGCTTTGCAGAAAATTATCTTTATTATAGAAGCAAATCTTGTTTGTGTGCAAAAATACTGTTTATTTGGCCAAAACTGGCAGTTGCGAAACTAACCAAGACACAGAAACATACAGGATGGATGTACCATTGTGAATGGTCAATAACTGAAGCAAGCAAAGTATTTTTTCACAAAATTTGAAAATCTTTTTTTCAGACTACCCATGGAAAATATTCACTTTCATTCTAGAAGGTAAAAACCTTCTGAGAAAGATTTTACAACTGTTCTATTTTGGTTACAAAAATAACTTTTTCCCCTATTAAAACACAATTCAGAATATATTCTAGTATGAAATCCTGCAAAAATCTCACTGAAAAAAGTGTTATTACAATTCCTTTTGTTTCTTTTGCATTTGTCTTGTGTTGTGAAGGCGTAAAAAAGGAAAATCTCTTCTAATAACACTAGTTTAGTCAAAAGCTGTTTTGAAAAGAAATATGATTTTCACTGTGATAGAGGCCAATTCCCGACTTAGACTTTTTATGTTTTATTAGCCCTGTACAAAGCAAACACTCCAGTTGGGGTTCCAAACTACAACTACCAAAAAATCTCTGATGATGAATACTTCCTGGCTGGACTTCATGCTGGCTTGAAAAGAACAAGACTACTTTTTGTCTGAGCCTGTACTAAAGTTATATAAAAGGTTGTGAAAAAGATTGGGTAGATCCATCCTCAACAGCTGTCTTTTGCATATGCTTGTGGTGGTTTTGCTAGTGGTTTTGGGGGGGGAGTTAATCTAGTGTTCAATTAAATCATTTAGCTTTATTTGAAGCATACTTTTTTTTTTTCCTAGCCGACAGTAATGTTTGTGCAGGGATTTGCTGCAGTCCCAAAAGAAGAATGAATAACGCTTCCTATTTTGACCACAGAGTGATCTGATCATGCGTTCTGCCACTGGACATTGCTACTGACTGGCTTCCAGGGAGAAAAAACATCCGTCGTCCGCTCTGTCCCAGCCACAAGGTCATGTGGCAGCAGGGTGTCCTGCTGTTGGGGAGAGCATGTGATGGTGAGTTGGGGTTCTTGGGTTCTTCTCTTGCCCTGATACTGAGTCAGCCTGTGACTCAGGAAAATTAGAGTAGCCATTGACTAAAGCAAAGGTGATAACAACAGCCACATCCCCAATAGAGTGTGAAAGTCATGTCTGTGTGCTTAGGAGGGTCTTTGACCCTCAAATCATACTGTCAAATGACCACAAAATAAAAAAAATAACAGCTCAAAGTAGATGCAGGGCTGAGCACGCATCTGATTTTCTGAAGGATTCTGGGTCCACCCATCAATAGACTCAGAAACATTATATAAATTCCTTGAGAAATAAAGACTGAGGAAGATTTACATGAAAATTCCCTTTTCCCTTGGGAGAAGATACACTGACTTCCCATTCCCTGGCCCTCCTTTCCATCAAATACGGATCTTTCATCTAGCTGCTTAATCCCTGCTAGCACCCACCCTCATCCCTTGTTCCTCCCTCACTCTTCATTAAGCCCTACAAAATATATTTCCAGTCAACACCGACTGGAAATGTAATATACGCGAGTGTGCTGCCAGCAGTACTCCCAGTCCTTTCCTCTGCTGGCCTCAGCTGCTGTTACAGTCCAGCTCCCCCAGTTACTTTTCCACACTGGGAAAAGGCTAGAACTGGAGGGAGGCTCCAACAAGGCTGGGAACACCCAGGGTTCAGGAGAAGGCTGGAAGGAGTGCGTTGGGTTAGAGTTTCCCCAGCTTCCACACTGGTCTCAATGTTGTGTGACTAAACTCTCTCCCTGCCACCGCACCTTCCCATGGATGCTCTCAAATACAAAATTATTACCCAGTGTACTATGGGAACAGCACTCTGTGAGAAAGTCACTGGCCAGAAGGGCTCAGATTCTAGCCGGGCACCTTAAAATGACCCAGATTTTTTTAGAAGTGTTCCACATTTTACCTTTATTTGCCAGATGCGCTCTTGAATTTGGTTATAGTAACCAGAAAGCCAAAACTATATGAAAGGAATAAATAACGGTAGAAAGAGCTTGTTTAAAAAACCAGCTTCCTGTCCAAAGTTGCAATTCCTATGTGCGCTTCAAAATCCTGTGAAAAAAATTACTGATGCTTAATGGTTTTTTTAACTCATATCAACTATACATGGCTATTTTTCTTAATTGCACTCCGTCCTTTATTTTGTATTTGTGCATCAGAACACGATATCTCCATTGTAAGTGGTTATATTTGTACTCATCTGGCAGTTTAGCAGTTATCTTCAGTTTATACTTCAGACAACTGAGTTTCTGCAGGCTCCTTTATTGATTTTTCCTCAGTTTTCCTTCTCTTCTTGGGCTGGACTTGTGTTTAGAGAGATTGTGCTCAAAACGGAAACTTAACAGAGTAGTAGTAGCCTAACACACCTTAAATCCTTATTTCTTTGGCCTGTATCGCTTGGAGATGGCTCACCAGGAGGAGCGCTCCTACAGACGGTTGACAGCACTGTCTCTAAACCACAGATCCCTTCAGTCAGAGAAACCTTCGGATAGAATAATAGAATAACCAGGTTGGAAGAGACCCACTGGATCATTGAGTCCAACCATTCCTATCAAACACTAAAACATGCCCCTTAGGACCTGTTCACCCATGCCTTAAACACCTCCAGGGAAGGTGGCTCAACCCCCTCCCTGGGCAGCCTGTTCCAGTGCCCAGTGACCCTTTCTGTGAAAAATTTTTTCCTAATGCACAGCCTAAACCTGGCGGAGCTTGAGGCTATTTCCTCTTGTTCTGTCCCCTGTCACTTGGGAGATGATGTATATCCTGGGAGTATCTTAATCCTTTTGCACTTCAGAACATGGTCAGGAGGCTCTAGCAGAGGGGTAGGCTACATCTTTAATACAGCTGTATAGTGCGTACACATTTCTTGACACAAAGAGATCGCTATAAAATGACTGCTCTGATCTAAAATGTTGCTGGAAAATTGTCGTGAACATGGGAAAGAAACAAGAGTGTTGAGAGCTCTGGGTATCATTGAAATATTTAAATATTATGTATGGTGACGCCTGTAATTCGACATTTGCTGTGGTAAACACAGCAGAAATGACTGTAGCATAATGTTATTCCATATTCTAAGCCAGATTTTTGAGGTTTGTTTTATTTATATCACATGTGGCTGGGAGAAATAATTCTAGGAAGGTTCATACCATATATGTTCTTTTCAAGTTGCCAAAACAGCTTAGAGAAATCAATGACTGGGGATTCTTCTGTGTGGCTAAATATTTCTTTTTAACTTCTTGGTGTGCCAAAATCAGGAACAAATATTAATCTGTCCTGAAACTGCTGATACAACCTGCTAGCAACAGATGGTGTGAATGAGAAGCCAGAAGTGGCCATTTTTAATATTAAATAGATTAAAAAAAACTTAGTTCTTTAATCTTATCTTACCTCTTGTGACCGAGGGTCTAAGGTATTGACTTAAAGACAATATCAATAGCCTTTATCTGAACCTGAATCAGCCAGGGAACTGGATCCTCTGAAATATTCTGTACCTCTAATCAAGGATACATGTTCCTAGGCTGTGTTGACTTTGGTGGGAGATGGGAACTAAGGGTTGTTCTTTGGTAATTTAAAAGATGAAGCCCCATCAGAGATCCTCGTGCTGCAGGTACTGTGTGGCTGCACTCCAGGGGTTCTTGTTTAGGTCTGAACTTGTACAGTAGTTAAGAACCAACTCCTGTCAATGCCTAGGGATGGAAAAGTATTACATTACTAGATATTATCTCAGCCTTGCTGTATTTATGTATCTCATTTACAAAATCAGGAAGTATTGCCAGCCATCATTTGGAGACAGCTGGCACAAACATAGAAACGCACACAGAGAATAGAACAAAAAAAAAAAAATCCCAAACTGCAAGTCTTCCTGGTTTTTCAGTTAGTTAAGGATCGTGGAAATGGAAATCTGATTCTTGCAGCCTATGGTGATGCTATGCTTCTAATGACAATGGTTTTGCCATGGATCCCTACCATAGAGTCACCTCACCTAGGGGAAAGGCTGTATCTGAATTTCAAGTCTGGGATTGCTCATTATTTTCTCTGCAGCAGAGATTTATTCATAAGAATCAAGGTGGTGGAGACTCCAAAGCGCAGCAGCAGCTGCATAGATGGCAGTGATAGTAACACGGTGCAGGTGAAGAACAGCCTGGAGGTTTTCACAAGTCACTTCCCCGGTCAGGTATCCTAGCACTAGGTCCTTGCTTAGAAGGAGATGTGGACAGATGACAAACTTCGCTTGCATAACTCTGAGACAGAAAAAACCTCTTTCTGCAAACCAAGGGCTGCTATTTGAGAAGCTTTCTCTATTTTTAATTGATACGTGTGTGCATAAACCCCATATGTGGCAAGCCGGCAGCTCCTCACCCACAAACTCCAATTCTGGTCCAGGTCTCCCTCCTGCAGTTGTTCTGCTCTCCTCGAGAGTGGCCCCTCTGCCCCTTTCCGCCTACGTGTCCGCACACAGAAACCACTGACCATGGTCAGGCAGTCCCCTGACAATACAGCATGTGGGAAAGCTCTTCCAGGGTGAACAGCAGCCTTTCAAGAGCTCCGGCCAGAGAGTAAAGGCCGATGCACCATGGGAGAGCACTGAAAGGACATGTACGTTTTCTGATGAAGAGAAAATGAGCTCTCCCCTGTGGGTTTTTCTCTGGAGGCTATAAGAGTGAGATTTCTGAATTGGAGGAGTGGAGGAAAAAGGAAAAGGAAAAAAAAAAAGAAAAAGAAAAAAAAAGGAAAAATAGAAAAAAGACAGCTAGACAGATGTAACTTAAATTTAACACATTATGGTAGTGATGCTAGGTAGTGTTATAGAATCATAGAATCAACAGGTTGGAAGAGACCCACTGGATCATTGAGTCCAACCATTAAGAGAAGAAATATGAAAGAGAAGGTGCTGGGAAAGACCCAACACAGTGAAATAAACACTGGATGAACGAAGGTGCAATTACATACGTCAAGTGTTATGTCAGCTGAAGTTGTTGCTGAAAGCAGCAGCCCCAGCACACCCTACCTGATGGAGCCGGTTCCTCTGTTGCTCTCTCGGACAGTCCTGCAGGGAGGGAGCTGCTGGCACACGGACCCAGTGATGAACATGGATTGCTCTGCTGCCAGTAACATTTTCAGGAAGAGCTCTGCTCTCGACACATGGTAATTAACACAAGAATGAGCGACTAGAGATGTGGAGGGAGTTTGTGGGGAAGGAGGGAGTGGGGACAGGGCTATGCAGTTTGTTGGCATTGTGGATTTTGGCTGGAAGGAAGCATCTGTGTGACCGTGGCATGGGAGGTCTCATCTAATTGTCTGAGTAGAAGTCAGCGAAGTATTCTTCATTTCTACAAGGATGAGAGGAGGATTCCCTTCTTAGTGTTGGATTGGTCCTGCACTTAGAATGTACTCACTGGTCTGAAAATGGAATTGTGATAGTGATTATTTGGCGTTGTAACTTCTTTTTTTTTTTCCTTTTGGTCATTCTATTAACTCCATTTATTACAGGAAAATATTAAAATGTCAGCCTGTGAAAGTAGTTTTCTGCCAGGCTCTGAGAAGGGTTCCTACATGTTCTGCACTGTAAGCTGCCTTAATAATTCTAGATGCCCAGTGCATATCTTGCAGGACATATGGAGTTGAAGGACATTGAACACTGAGGATTCTTTCAATGAATGACAAGTAGAGAAACATTTGTTCTCACTGACCCTCTGCTGATCACCTGTAAAAATTAACTGTTTGATAGTCCCCAATAGTTCCCAGTTTTAACAGACGTGAATAGGAACACAGTGAACTTCATATGAGTTTTCCTTAGAAACTGCTTTCCTGACATAGACCTGACACATTTGCATAGCCCTTACCTTTGTATTGATGCTTTACAGTATCTGAAGGGGCTACAAGGAAGCTGGGGAAGGACTGTAAACAAAGGCTTGTAGTGAGAGGACAAGGGGAATAGGTGTAAACTGGAGAGGGGCATATTTAGACTAGACTTAAGGAGGAATTTCTTCACCATGTTGGATTTCTAACCTACAGTGAGAAGATCAGGCTATTATGTGACAGTGGTGCTGAATGCAAAACACACTGCACTGTCAAAGTAGTTTTCATGGAGATGTTTAATCTTGAAGTTGCATAAAAAAGTCAGTAAAACCCACTCCTCAGCAGCACATGCAATAACGTCTACAGAATTTCTTACTCTGATGACATAGTTCTCATTATTGTGTTGCAAGTCTCTTTGTCTTCCTGGTTTCTAGTAGGATTTCTGCTATATCACCAATGAATGAAATCTGAATATCAGCCTATCTATTTCTGAATGTGGCCACAAACCATAGGTTTCCTTAATATGAAGAAATTCTGCATCCATGCAGAAAATAGCTTCAGCACTTCTGTGAATACATTGTCACCAAAGTACAACCAGCTCTTATAGTCGCAACGAAGCAATCCAGAAAGTCAGTATGAGAGTGCCCAGGTCTTTGTGGAAATGGAACCAGGATTATTGTTATTTCTTCTGTCTCTCTGTCTCTCTCTCTGTATATTGTAATCTCATTCATATTTCTCTTACCTATAGTGGAACATTGTTAATTATTAGATTAATAATATGACTGCAAATATCCCACACCTCTGCTCTTCCTTCTAGACTTCATTGCCTCAATTAAACTTTTTTTGTTTGTTTTCAGAGAAAATACCTTTCAATTCGCTACTGGCATTCTAAAAGAAAGAAATCCTGAAACAAATATGCCATTAGAGCTCAAGGTGAACATCTCCAATACTGTCTGCAGAGGAAAAAGGAATCTCACAGGGTTCCATGTGCTGCCCCACCTTTCCCATACCTAGTTCTGCAAACATGAGCTACCAGTGCTAGCAAATCCCTCTCACTGCAAGGCAGCATGGAACACAACACGGGAAATGAGCTTGTGCCATCCGTGGCGCACTTAGGTCTGGGATGAGCTTAGCAGAGGTGAAAGGCATATGAACCAATGGGTAATAACTCATGAGCACCATGGAAGGAAGTCAGCCAGCCACAAGCAAATTTTTCTGCTGTCTAGATGTGCTAAGGAAACACTGCAAAAACAGTTTTTTGAAAATCATGTTTCCGTCCACTATTTTTTATTATTATTTAAAAAAAAATACATTTTCATTTTCTTTCAGTCTATATGTTGAATAATGCAAAGTATGCATTATACAGATCAGCCCAGCCTAGTCTGGAATAAAAGGAGAGAATGGTCAGTATTTTGCAGGGCTGAATCCTAAGTACTGCCAGATTGCTTCACATCATGTGAAATGAAGAACCTGCAATAACTTCTTTATTTGAATGAGTGCCTGAAGCTGGAAGGTATCTAGAGCCATTGACAAGAAAGGCATCTGAGGACACTTAGCATTATCCAGGGAATATTTAACGTCTTCCAAGATCCAGTGCCTCGGCAGGCAGGAGCAGAGATGTAGGCTTTTTAACATCCAAAAAAAGAAAGGTGAAGGGTTCATCCCAGTTGTAGGTGGTATTTTAAAGCTAGCATGGTTAAGGCATGCCCAGTGCTGCTGCCAGCAGCTTGCAAGCCATTTGCTTTTGATTTTTCCTGTCTGAAGGACCAGATCAGAGCTGGAGCTGGCATTTGGCGTGAGTGCAGAGCAAGCTTCATGCTTACACCTGATTTGTTTCATCATCACACCATCAGTATTTCTAAAAACCTTGAGAATTCTTCCATGGTTCAGCTCATGTAAATTATTCTGAAAGTCACTCTCGATTCACCCCTCAAAAATGACACATATATATGCATAAATCTATGCAGTAGATGTGTGTGTATATATGTAGATATAAAAAATACAAAAAATATACAAAGAAAGAAGGATATTGAAGAAAAAACAATATGTATAATTGATGAGTCTAATGACTATTAGCACTAAAACCCATAATGTCTTGGAGATTTTAGACAGAGTTGGTCTAAATAACAGTAAATCTTTTTTTGCTGTAACTTTAAAAAGTTATTTTCGATACTGTCTGACTTTGAAAATCACAGTTTGTTTTCACTGATTTGCTTTCAACGGGGTTTAGTTGCCACTTAAGTGATGCCATTTACCCTCCATTAGTATTCTGGTAGAATAACATCCAGAAAAACAGAACGTTATATTCTGGCATTATTTTATTCTATCTGTACTGAAGCAAAAGAATCACGTCGATTCCGAGCACTGAGCTGGTGGAAATTATTTTAGCTGCAGGAGATCAAACTAAAGATAGCGTCAAACCTGCATTTATAAAACGGAATTCTTCTGAAAACACAAACCCACATTTGCATGTGTAATATAAGTCGATTCTTGCTCAGGCAATATTTTGCCAGTGCAAGCATGCAAGAACACTGGGTCAGTTGTTAAAATGCTGCACACATGTAACTTGCAAATTCTATTTGCTCTGTTGTTACAAAGGTGTGAAGTTGAACACACAGTGGCAAATGACTTAAATCACGAGATGGAGATCGAGAAGCAAACTATAATACTGAAGTATCGCTTTGTTCATCATTCTTAAATTCTCAAAGGTCTGAGGCATTTTTGGACCTATTGCAAGCCTTTATATAGCAACAAAACATTTTAATGGAATTCATGTATTAGGAATGGTGGCGTTCCTATTTCCCCCTATCAGGAAGATGTTTCCCTATTCTTTTTTATACATTTTTAATATAGTAAAAGTGTACCTAATTATAGGATATTTATCATAGAATCTAGACTAAGCATGCCCTAGAAGCGGAATACAAACTGGTTTATCCTTCCAGTATATGAAAGGGTCCTACAAGAAATCTGAAGAAGGATTTTTTATAAAGACCCGTACTGATAGAAGTAGGGGCAATGAGTATAAACTGGAGAGGGGCAGATTTAGACTAGACCTAAGGAGGAATTTCTCCACCATGAGAACTGGCACTGGCACAGGTTGCCCAGGGAACTTGTGGTTGCCCCATCCCTGGAGGTGTTCAAGGCCAGGTTGGATGGGCCTTGGGCAGCCAGATATGTCCCTGCCCATGGCAGGGGGGCTGCAGTTGAATGATCTTTAAGGTCCCTTCCAACCCAAACTATTCTATGATTATCTATATTTTGCAGTTTTTGAGAAAATATTCATGCGCATTGTTTAGCCCCTTGCAGATCCGAGTGCAGCCACAGCACTGCCATGAGTACTGTTGATGCTAAGGTCAGTAAATGTACTTCACTGCCAAGAAAACAGACAATCGTTTCTTGCTGTTGAATAATATTCAGGAAAAATACCTGGCAACTGAGAGAATTCAGTTGGTTCTGCTGTAGTACAAGACCGGTGTAGACTCAGACTTTCCATTAGATAACAAAGCATTGTACTGTGGTTGAAACAATTAATTTTTAATGACTAATGAAATAGTGCAGTGGCTGGGGAGTAAGCTGTATCACATAGGCACTCATCTGGAGAAATCCGCTACATTCTTATGAGAAGACCCTCCACCATGAAGCTGTTATCTGATCTGGGGCAGCTTCCCGGGTTTCCGCTGTATGTAAAGTGAGAATAATGATCGTTATTGTCCTTTGTGGGATGCTTGTTTATTTATTACATCAACATGTTTTACTGTAAGTATTAATAAGCCTATTTCTGACTAACAAAAAAATTACTTCTTTATTTTTTTTATCTGTGAAATACGGTAAGTCATCCAACAATTCGCTCCTTTGGCATGCCCTCCACTCGCTAAAAAGAGGAATAAACCAAGAATATATCTCGAGAAATATATGGTTAGGAACAATGCTTTTATGTTTTCCATATTTTGTTATTCTTGCCTCAAATCACAGTTCAGTTCAGCATGATCTGACATGGCTGAAATACTGAAATCCCCACTCCTCCAAAGCAGTGTTTATTATAGAAACCCACAAACTTAACCTAACGTAGAGCAGCTTTTCCAGCGCTGATATAATTACAGTAGTTATTGTTGCAATAAACCAGATGTTCCTGAACTGGAATGAAAGCACTTCCCCCCACATTACATTTGTTACATTGCCTCTTTTCAAGTTTCACATCAGCTGTTCAGAGAGCTCTTTCTTGGTTGAGTGTCACTTACAGATTTTTGCTGCATGGGGTTTTTTTAGCATAAAAGAATGAAGTACTTGCAGGCTTTGAATTTTCATTGCTTTCCTTAAAACCCCAAACGTGACAGTTATCAATGTCACTAACTCTTGCCCCGGTTTAAAGACATTTTTTGTCCTTTAGGACACTTTTATTGGGCTAAAAAAAAAACCACTTTGAAAAATGTACTTATATTTCAGATTGAATGAGTACATTGTTCTATAGAGAGAGAAAAGTTCCACTCCTACTAAATCAATGAAGTTTGCTGCAGGATTCAGTGAAGCCGTTACTTTACCCCACGATTTTGAGCAACTTAGATGTTAGGCAATATCAGTAGCTTTGGAGAACAGTTATCTTTTTAACTGCTGTATCAGCAGTCATTGCAACTGCAAACTATGAACAACTACTCAACCTAGACCATGAATATTTATTGTTACTTAAAAATTATACATAGAATCATAGAATAGTTTAGATTGGAAGGAACCATAAAGATCATCCAGCTCCAACCCCCCTGCGATGGGTAGGGACACCTCCCACTGGATCAGGATGCTCAAAGTCCCATCCAATCTGGCCTTGAACACCTCCAGGGATGGGGAAGACACAAGTTCCCTGGGCAGCCTGTTCAAGTGCCTCTCCACCTTGACAGGAACTTTCTTCCTAATATCTAATCTAAATCTACCCTTTTTCATCTTAAAACTATTCCCCCTTGTCCAGTCACTGCACTCCCTGATAAAAAGCCCCTCCTCAGATTTCCTGCAGCCCCTTTCAGTACTGGAAGGTCACTATAAGGTCTCCCCAAAGCCTTCTCTTCTCCAGGTTGAACAAACCCAACTCTCTCAGCCTGTCCTCCTATGGGTGGTGCTCCAGCCTCCTGATCATCTTTGTGGCCTCCTCTAGCCAATGTATTTCTGACATTTCCCAGCCCCATTAAGTACTAACTGTTAGAATACGTTGGTAATAAAGAAATGGACTCTTTAAATTACTGGTGCCTTAGATATGAAAGTGGTTGTGTATGATTTATGTGTGCAAGAAAACTTGTCCAGGAACAACAAATATGAAAAGCTGAGAAGAAGTCAACAGATGGCTTTATTACACTTACTAATTATTAATAATGCAACAAACATAAACTAGTCCTCAGGTTGTATTTACTTATAGGCAAGTTCTTATGAAAATACAGGAGCTGTGAGAACGAATTGTCAACTGAGTACATCATGGAAATTCGGGAAGAAACCTTTGTCATGTTCAATTACATGTGCTGCTCATTTTTCTGTTTGCTAATGGCAGACTTTTAGCCAACCCATCCCCGTGGTAACTAATGCAACAAGGGAGACGAACCAGGGACAAATTCCCCCCATTAAGCGGTCTGCTAAATTTACACTTTGTAAAATGTAAATGTTTCTTATAGAAGGAATTTACATGACGCTGAAACACCGTCCAATATTTCACTGATGTGGTTGGGGGTGCAGACATTGTTGGCCTGGTTTTACAGAAATCTTAGAAAATGGGCCATAAAATAGCTGAGGAAACCCAAGAGGCACCCACACATTTGGAAGCAGATTACAAGACAGCTCTGTTGCTCGGCCACAATCAGCTCCCTGCTTTCAAAAGGAAGGGTATCGATTTCACTTTTTTTGCTTTCCTAATGAGAATGTGTCAGAGCTGAAATAAATTAACAAATAGGAGCCATGTCCAGGGAGCCTTGACGTCTTTCCCATCACAGAGGCTGGGAGGCCCCTGTGCTTCCTCCCCTGGCCATGACATGCCCAGTGAATATTTCCACCACCCACACTTGATTCATACTTAACTCTCCTCACCCACTCATCATTACAGCTGCGCAAAGCATCCATTACAAACCCTGAAGCCATCTGAAACCTACCTCCATAACTTCGTTATGATCTTCACACACAGCTGGGATTGGTTGGACCTTTGGTAAACCGGCTTTTGAGACAATCGGCCTCCAGTTTCATGCAAATTTGGACCCAGGTTCAGGTGAATGATTTATGGGCTGCACATTTTGAAAATCGCTGAGAGAGTTTCACATCACCGCATCATGCTTTGCTGTGTAGATCTCTGTCATATTCATGGAAATCAGAAAAGCTATGTGTATGGTGCACTGCAAAAGGGAATAATAGCAGTCAGATCCCAAATGTGCTCCATGCTTTGCAAACAAGTCCTGGCTGAAGGACCTTAGGGGGAAAGAAAAAGAGCTCTTTTTAACTCTTTAACACTTTATTGCTTCAAAGTCTAACTAACTCATAAATATTTTATTACATTTCTTCGTTTCGCACATATGCAAGCCACTAGCATTTCAATTAGATAGGAACTGGTGCAAGTATTTACCTTAATGATGCTGACAGGCAGAAAGTAGAGGGAAACCCAGACTTCAAAATTCAGATTCAAACCTAGATATTCCGTAGCCAAGATGGGAGATTTGTTTCTTTGGCGATAAAACTTTGAATTTGCAAAATTTTTATTTGGATTCCCAATGAGATTTTGGCCAGCCCAGTCAACAAAATTAAGTAGTATATTCCTAAATGGAGACTTGACTGTGCCAGCAATACTGAATGACATTTTGCTCAGTCTGTTCGCAGAACTATGAGGCAATTTGCTCTAAAAACACTGATCAAAATTACAGATAAACAAGTTTTTTAAAAAAAGAGAGATTCAAAGGACAGGATTCAATATGAGAGGCTCTGTGGCTTCTTAGATAGATAATATCAAATAAAGTAATTTTGCCTATTAATTTTTAAAAGAAGCTTAGTCTAAGACAGAAGTATCAAACACATCACTTAACATCTTAACTCATAACAAAAGAACTTCCTTGGTTTCAGTTTGTAGCATGACAACTCTATCTACAAACCAATCTTTTTCTTTTTTATTGTGAATGAGTCCATGCAGGAGATTTTAAACACCTTACCAGATCCCAATTGTGGAACACCGCTTCCTGCTGATACCAAAATATTAATGCAAGTGAAAGCCAGAGGGACGGCTTTCCGTGTGTGGGGAGTGCTGGTTGTTTTGTCATCGCAAAATTTCTATTATTTTTTTGCAATCCAGTAGTGCACCAACTTATCATGCCTTTAAGACAAGTGGGGAAAAGGCTTGAGAAGCTTGTATAAATCCTGAAAAGGTCTTGAGAAGGAGTTGTCCTGGACTTAAAGTGATATTTAGAAAATGATCATGGCATAAGAGTCAGCTGAGCAAAGGTAGCTGAGCACAGTGTCAGCAACAGTATCTGAACTAGTCACCATGGCATCAGGCACTGTTTGGTCTCAATCCACATTCTCCTAAATGTCTAAGATAGGTAACATGAATCACAGCCTACAGGCACCTGTTTCTTTCGTTCAGCTACAAGCAGAACAGGAGAGACCATACGATGTGTAACTACATGTCTATCTACTTCCAGATTAGGTGAGGTGAGCTCTGTTCCTGGTGCCTGCTGAGTGCCCTCTGCAATATAAAATTTGGTGGAGGAGGAAGGGAGTCAGGATGAACCTGCAGCACTGCTGAGATCAGTGCTTTATCCTGTTCTACTAAGTGCAGAATTCTTCTCTTGGTCAAGAACCATTAAATAAAAATAGTATGTAAAGGATCAGCATGGAAACATTAACAATAAATGACAAGACTATCAGTGGTACTCTGAAGAAATGACTCACAAAAATAAAAGGGAAGTAGCCTAGGACTGAAACATCAGAATCCCAAAGTGAATTTGTTACCGTGTTTAATCACCACCTTCACCACGTCCATTTGTTACTCGCACTTGTTGAAACATTACATTCACTTTTTTGCGTAGGGTCTGGTTTTGTGAAGTGCTGAGCATCCTCTTCTCATATCAACATCAACACATTGTAGACTTACACCCAGGGAGAGGTAAAATATGGCACATAACGGTTTATATCACATATGTGTGGATGGCTACGAATCAAGGAAATGATTGCTTTTAAATAAATGATGTGAGACTAGAAAAGTGATAACATAAAGGATGATTTGAGAGCAAAACCCTATCCCCTTTGAATTCATTTCAATAACATTAGAGAGTGGTGCCAGTAACAGTTCCAATCTGGCATTTCCACTATATAATCTTAATTCGTGGGGTTGGTGTCTCTATCATTTGAAGTCATGCTGAGCTGCGACAGTGTGAAAAAAAAAAGATTAAATTAATGAAATGATGGGATTTCTCTCTCCCTCTCTCTCTGCATCACAAAAAACCTCAGAACAATAGGATTCATATTTTATAAACTATTTGCCAAACCAAACATCATAAACGCCTTCCTTTTTAAACGGATGGTTAATAAAAAGGAAGAAGGAGATAAGCAATATTTAAAAGATTTGCCTAACATAGCTAGTCCTTCCTTTCCACAGGTCTCTTTGTCTGCTAAAAGATGAGAAAAACATTATGAGCCTCATTTAACAATAACATGAACAACAACAACAACAAAAAAATGCAAGCAATTAGTTACGAATGCTCAAGGAAATGTATCTGTTCCAAAAAGAGGTGTCATAAAAAATGTTAGAACTGAAATTTACTACCACTGAAGTCAGCAATAGCATTTCCATTGCCTCCAGCTGGAGGAGGACTTGGTTCCTAGGAAGTTCACAACAGAGATGATTATCTTTATATCAGCAAGTCTAGGAGCGAGGGCTCCATGGCCTTCTACATAAACGCTAAAGGGAATAGAGTGTTATAAATCCCTGTTTCTGCAATGATGAAGACTCTGGCCCCAGCTGAAATATATAGAAATAAAGTACAGTTATATGAGTTTAAAAGCCCTACCCAAATATCTGAGTAACCGCATCTGCAGTCCTACCACAGGTAAATCTTCCAAGGCTTTTGTTACAATTGTGGTTTAAATAAGCAGTCCAGGGCCTGTTTCAGTGTTTGTTATCAGATTGTTCAAATACTTCGCTTAAGTTTATTAACCAAAGCCGGTCTTAGAGTCTTTGTTTCAGCTGTACACAGAATTTACCGAATTCACTCTTCGTAATTTACAAGTAAAGACTGAATTATCTAGGAATTTTCAAACAGTTTTGTTCAGACCATGACTTTCATTTGATACAAAAAATAGACCTGTAAAGTCCTCCCTGAAGTTTACACTCTTTGGCCCAATAAATAACATAACAAGTCTTTCAAATTAGTAAACAACAAGTCTTTCAAAATTCTCTAATGGTTAAAGGTAGTGGTAGTGTGTTTTGGTAATGCATTTCAAGAATATAGGTAAGGAATGTTCTTGATTCTTTCTTTCCCGTGTAAGTTAGTCACAATTGTTTTTTCTTGGGATGACAGCAAATGTGTACAGCTTTGAATGAGACTGAATATACTTTTGCTCACTTTTGAACCTCTACTAAATCACATATCCTGACTCGTGTGACGGGAGAAATAGTGCTTGTTCGTGTTCCCAAGTTCTTTCCAGCAAACCTCAGGACTGAAATCCCTCTCTCCAGGTCTCTCCCAGAGCTGCGCACCAAGGCTCCTGCTGACTGCCCACCTCTCCTCCCAGCCTCCTTCTCTGCTCCGTTTCTGCTGCTCGATCTGCTCTGTCTCTTTTCCACATGCATCCCTGCCCAAAACAAACCCAACAAGGCTCCCCACCCAGATCTTTGAAATTCCTGAGCAACGTTATGGTTGCCTTTGTTTTGGGCAGAAACATGTGCTGAACTGTCTCCGGCAGCTAGAAGAGAAGGGCGGTGGTTAAACCTACCATTTCCAACAAGGCTTAACCCAACCTATAACAAAAACCTCAGTAAAGATGTAACCACTTCACAACCCCTCGTGTGTGCATGTGCATGTGCGGTACCTAGAAAGGAATTTACAGAAGAGATGACCATCTTTCCCTGAATTTCCAGCTGGATAAGAGCCACAATAAGGACCAAGATTCAGGCAGTTCCATTCATTTGAGAGCTGCGGGTAGGAAATCCATTTAATTCTGAGCATTTTGTTTCTGTTGGGACTGGAGCTGCTGGTGCCCTTCTGGTTTTGACTAAAGACATTGGGGACTACACACATGCACAGGCAGTCCCATCTTTTTTGTTTTGAGCTGACTTGACTGTGCACTAGTTTGGGAGCCACAGAGGCCACTGAGAAGGCTCAGCCACAGGATATTCAGTTGTCACATGATGGCACGAGGAGTTCTCTGAAGCAGTGCAGTGGCCATCGGCAGAAAAAGGGGATGGGTAGAAGGCATTCCATAGCCTGGCATCTTCTTAAAGGCAGTTTATGTTAAGGTGGGTTATCAGGCACAACCAACCTTAATCCCTTTTAAATGAAGGCTCTGTTTATGGCATATCAAGGTCAGGATTACAAATCCCGGAACAAATCACCAGGTATAATTAAAAGGAACGATGCCAATTATATTTTTCAACCACTTTCACTACTTGAAATGTGGTCTCTGTACTCCTCGGACCTCTCACAGATAAGTACAGATGGTATCTTTGTGAGCTAATAGTAACTTGTTTATTAAAGTTCCTTTGTTTTTACCACTGGCTTGAAGCACGTACCAGTACTAAACATTGTATATAGCATAACAAACTAGTTAATTCTTTCAGGTTTTCAGTGGTACATTCAACAGAGCTTTAGAAGTATTTGCAAAGACATTTCCAACCTTTATGTACCCTGTATAAATAAATCACTTTGCTTCTTCCAGGCTTTTCTTGTGGTCGGTTGCTAACAGTCACCCCCGGTCACCAATGAGAATTTCACAGGAACACAGGGTTTTCTCTGCATGTCACAGAATATTCCAGAAACCAGAACATCTTTAAGCTTCAGCTTTGCAACACAAAGACAATTCTGAAAGACAAAGTCCTTACATCAAGTAAAAACAGCAAGACAAAATGTAGTACAAAAGTAGCACATGGTCTCATCTTCCTCTTAAAGAGGTGATATCTTCATAATAAATTGAATATCTAAATGAAAATTTTAAGTACTTTTTAAAATAACTAAGTGGAATAAAAAGCCCTGAAGTCTAATGACAAGAAAAACAGAAAAAAGTTGTGGGTTTAGTACGGTTAACTATGGTCTATCAGTACAGCCAATTATTGTAGTTAGTACAGCCGGTGGTGCTTAACTAGCAGAAATTCTGCGTAAAGTGTTGGCATTGTGACAGAATATGCATAAAGCACAGTAAATAGTAACACTGTGTACAGAAATATTTAATTCTTTCGGTTACTGAGGTTTATCAAGTACATTATATAACCTTTGAGCTGGAAAAATGATAAAGATACTCTATAGGTAGAGAGAATTTTCCTGACAGGATCCCAAGTCATATTAATAAATTGGGATACAGTTAATTTTGATTTACATTTTCCACTGAAGGTGTAGGGGAAAAAATAATAGAGTTAGTTAGGTTTTTTCCCTCATTATTTGGTGGTCCTTCCTTGAAACTTTCCAAGCCAAAGCCATTTCTCACATCTGGTTGGAACACAGATCTTTAAGACGTTTAAGTAATTCAAATCAGATGTAAAAATCTAAGCTACAATATATGAAATACAAGAACAATATAGTTATGGGGTTAGAAAAGTCTGCAATATGGCATCTCTTTTAATCAATAACAGCCTCAGTTTCAGTTTGTCTGTAAATACAAGACTATAATTAAGAATGATCTGCGGCATTAATTATTTCAATACCCAGTGTAGCAAGTTACCAGATTAGTGACACTTTACATCTATAATATTATTAACAATTTCTTATCCCTGTAGTCTAGATGAAGTCCACAGCAATATGGTCTGTATTAGATTATAGTTCCAAAGGAAAAATATTGAAGATCACTAATATCAATAAGTACTTCCTTATCTCAACCATTTGTAACTGCTTGTATTGACTTTCGTTACATTCCAGTAGTTCTGCTTATACGCAAATGGCAGTCATTAATTTCCATTAACTAAGTCATGACTATACATAATTTAAATTATTTCCAATAAATGTTCAATTAATGCCTGTTATCTGCATTTAATCTCCATTGATTCCAAAGAGCTTAATTGCTGCCATAAGAAAAACACTTTACCATAGGCATCATTGGGTCTCCATTAATACCAAGGGACAGCTACAGGGACTGCTCTCCCTCTTCCTATCAAGCAGTAGGGAGCAGTGCTACACAGAGACTGCGATGCAAATCAATCGCTAAAAAGGCAAACAGCTGCAGCCGGAGTTGGCGAGTTGACCAAAGACCAATATTTAACCTCACCAACAAACGCGTGTTCTTCCAGGATACCGTTTCAGTTGTCTGGAAAATATTTTGGAGGTTTGCTTAGATTTAGCATGTGAAAATAAAAATGAGCTGTGACAGAATGTCAGAAGTAACCGTGTCGCGACTTGTTCCATTTGAGTTTAAAAATATCATCTAATCAAGAGAAGTTCTAGACCAAGAGAAAAATCAGTGCAACTTCTCTGAGTCTTTCCCTTACTACCATTTTTCCCACACAAATAGCCTGGTTGACCAAGAGGAGAAAACCAAATTTTATCTGCAGGGCTGTTTCAGATATGTTTTTGTACTATATGTTCTTAGCCCCACTTTTAATTCATGGAGATTAGATCGCTATTTAACATATTGTTAGGTGTTTTATATACAAGTTATATTTAGACTCTCGGAAACTGCCAGCTCATCAAAAAGAAACATCTGCATAATAGTGATGATGTTGATTAATGTTCCTTTTGAAGAGAAAAGGAAAAGAATCAGCTTGCTGAAAATTAAATATTACTACATTTTCAAAATAATGTTTTCAATTCTGCATTGCAGGTTTTTTTTCCTGTTTTCCATATTATTTCAAGTTGAGATCTGAATGAAATACTTAGCTTTTTATTCAAACAAATCACTTGATTGATGAGCAATTATTGTGTTCATAATCATGCTTTGTAATAGCTTTCTGGATATTTTGTATTGCTTTCATTAAAAGTGGAAATAAAACTCAACCATACGACGTTCCCTGAGAAGGAAAAGTCTGGATCTCACTGGACTTTGGTTGGAGTAATTTTTCATTAGCTTTGCTTTCTGAATATGTTCAGTGTCTTAGCCAAAAAGGCCCTTCAAGCTAGTCCTGTACAAATGCTGCCACACATCCCACATTGTGCTAAGGTCAAACCTCACTTCCACTATGAAATGACAGTGGGTTTTCCCTGGAGTGTTATTACAACCTACTGCTCTTTACCAGTTCTGCATTCACCCAGTAAATATAACACAATGTTGGTTATCAACGTTTGGGGCTGGAGAGTCATAAACTACCATTAGACCTAAGAATCCCCATTTTAGAAGGTCCCGTAGCTATTATTCCATCTGCATTGGTCAATGCCTTCTACAGAATCACAGAATCACCAGGTTGGAAGAGACCCATCAGATCATCCAGTCCAACCATTCCTATCAAACACTAAACCATACCCCTCAGCGCCTCATCCACCCGCACCTTAAACACCTCCAGGGAAGGCAAGCCAACCACCTCCCTAGGCAGCCCGTTCCAGTGCCTAACAACCCTTTCTGTGAAGAATTTTTTCCTTATGTCGAACCTGAACCTCCCCTGGTGGAGCTTGAGGCCATTCCCTCTTGTTCAGCTCAGCCCTGGCTTAGAGCACATCACTGCAGCCAAGCCTGAAGGTGACAAAGTGTTGGGTGGCAGCTACAAACTTTGCATCTGAAAGAAAAGTGACACCTCTAAGAACCAAAAGCAGCTGAGGGTTATGGGCAGCACATTACTGAGCTTCTCAGGAAGCTCTGATATGCAAACCTGCATAACAAGCAGCTGATGCCCACACCCTGTAGAGGACTGATGCTGTCAAGAGCTGATGTAAAGAACTGAACAAAGCAAAACATCCCAGTGCCCAAAAAGAAGGAATCTTATTGGGAGAACTTATCTCCTGAAACCTTATCTATTGACACAGACATCAGTAGTGACAGATATTATCTGCACTTCCTTTTGATTGCTTCCCTTTCATGGCAACATTACCTCCACCTGGTCAGGCCACAGCCTCTCCAGTTAGCCCTTACTCAAGATTCAGTCTCAGCTAGGTTCCTGTAAAGCACCCTCCAGCAATTTAGCACAGAAGACAGGGGCAGCGCTGTTTCTGGGACATCATCTTTTACACCTACTCTCTATTCTCCCAGATATTCCTGAGCAGGCTTAGAAAGAGGTCTGGCAGATGACAGTACCATAAAGGACTCTGTCCTTAGAGAAGTCATTCACCATTTCATGGTAGGATCTCTCAGAAAGAAACAAGCACTACATGGCAGCATTTATACCAAGTACTGGTTGAAAATCTGCCATCTGGGTTGTTTAGTCTGGAGAAGAGGAGGCTGAGAGGAGACCTCATTGCTCTCTACAACTACCTGAAAGGAGGTTATAAAGACGAGGGTGCTGGCCTCTTCTCCCAGGTGACAGGGGACAGGACAAGAGGGAATGGCCTCAAGCTCCGCCAGGGGAGATTTAGGCTAGACATTAGGANAGATTTAGGCTAGAGATTAGGAAAAAAATGTTCATAGAAAGGGTCATTGGGCACTGGAACACGCTGCCCAGGGAGGTGGTTTACCTGGAGGTGTTTAAGGCACGGGTGGACAAGGTGCTGAGGGACATGGTTTAGTGTTTGATAGGAATGGTTGGACTCGATGATCCGGTGGGTCTCTTCCAACCTGGTTGTTCTATGATTCTATGATTCTATGTAAATCCTATGTAATAATCAGAGAATAATGCCTAATTTATTTCTACATCTCCTAAAGCCTTCTCATTTCCTCTTCTTTGTTCTTTTTTTTTAAATTTTTCTTTGTGGAATGGTCACCCCGTAGCCAGGTTTCAACCCAAGCTTCTCAGTGGAAACCTCTCTTCATATTCTTCAATCCCAACCGGCTTCTCTTGTAGAAGTACGATTCAAAGAGTCCCAGATCCTTCACATACAACAGAGATGAGATTTCAGTTGCTTTTCTTCCCTGATAGTACAACAGACTCTGACTTTATACACAAAAGCACGGGGAAGAGCATATTACAGATCTGCAAAGTGAAATGAAAGCAAAATATGACCGATAGAATCATAGAATCACCAGGTTGGAAGAGACCCATCAGATCATTGAGTCCAGCCATTCCCATCAATCTCTAAACCATGTCCCTCAGCACCTCTTCCACCCGTGCCTTAAACACCTCCAGGGAAGGTGAATCAACCACCTCCCTGGGTAGCCTGTTCCAGTGCCCAATGACCCTTTTTGTGAAATATTAAAGGAATATTAAAGGAAAGTCAGCTTGATATTACAGTTGTCACTTGCTCCAGCTGGAGAAACTGATTCCTTGCTCTGACATGACATGTAAGAACTTGTCAGAAGATCCACTTCTTTATGCAAGGTCCCAAAGTTATAAAATTATACACTATTCAGTTTGTCCCTTGCCATCTGTGGTAGCAACAGAGAGAGTTGTTGCTGTGAAGAGGTAGAATTATATTCACGTTCAGATATTTTTTTCCTAATTCAAACACAAGCAAAATTCTACCAAACTGGACGTATGTCATATAAGGAATTTAGTAGTAGTCTCCAAAGCCCAGCAGTTCACTCATCCTCAGGATAACGCTAGGAGATAGCTACATGCAGACATCCACAGTGAGTACAAATGGCTGTTCCTGACTCCAGTTTTATGGTGACGTAACCTGCATAGCATCTCCTACCGGTACTCGCATGTCTCAAGCCCATTTTCCCAAATAATTCAACTTTGAGATCATAGACTATGACCGATATTTTTTTACACAGTACCAGATAATGTTATAAATGTTCTTCTCTTAATTCCTATTTCAGAGTTTCTCATCTCCTCCAGATATTCAGATTGCCCCTATAAAAAGAAATAATTTTGCCCTGTGCCTTCCAAAGTTTTTAACTTCAACAATTTGACCCTCAGAAAATCTTCAAGTTTTCCAGGCTCCACAACCTGGAAGCAAAGAATGAGGATTACTTAAGTACTGTGACTGACTCATGAACAGCTGCTAGTTCTTGCAATGCTGCAGCTAATTCTGTTTTCCTTTCACACTCAAATTACCCTGGAAGCCCTGCCCATTGGGGCAGGTGCTCTCAGGAGATAAGCAGCCGTGTGAAAAGTTTGGGAATTTATCCCATTGTACCATAAGATTGACATCTAATCCACTATTTGGATTTGTAATGTGCATCTAGCAGCATTAAGTGGATCAGCCACTGCGGTTCCTGCATCTTTCCCAACACTTTTCAGTGATATTCTAGACAGCCCAAATTTACCGTAACTAGAGATGTTCCAAGTACATATTCTTCAGTTTTGCATGTGCAGACGGACACTCAGCTGACTGGCTTGGAAGATTCCTTTCTGAACCCTATTCCTCCAGCAAGGAAACTCCTGGTGTTCAGCTCTTGCAGGTATTTGGTTGTACATGTTATATCTCATCACTGACCGAGCTTTATCAAACCTCACGTGCCTTTAAGCATGTGCAGGACTTCAAAACTTGGATACCTTAAAGCTGGAACACGATGGTTATATGATGTTTAGGTACTTTCGAAACTAGGTATTAGTTGAGCAAGGACTTTTTCAGCATTTACTTCTAGTTTAAAGATATAGTACTTTAATCCAACTTCTGTATCAATTTAGATTCCTAAATCTATTTTCTTACCTAGCCCTTAGTGACTAAGGCATCTGAATGAGTGGCAGAGATTAAAATAACCGCCTTTGATAATTCTCTAAATTCCTAAATTATAAGCACTCCTCTGAGATATATAAATGGTTTGCCTGTTTCACACAGACCAGAAAATCAGGACCAAAGTCCAAGAAAAAATGACATATCAAAACATCAGCTGAAACAGAAGGTTCCAGCTGTTTCAAATGCCACTAAACCACAATGATTATTGCTAACATAAATAAAGCAAAATCTTAATCCAGCTTTATCAAGGAGTTGTTAACCATATTTCTCTGCTTTTCTGTAGCTTTATGAGGAAGTGTGGTTTCATAAGCAAGAAGGATGGGATATTAGCAACCACTTTCTCTTATACTTGAAAAAAAGCCCCAGATACCTCCAAATGCATCCAACGAACAACTGAACTTGGTCAATTCATACAGAAAAAAGCTGTCAAACCAATGTCTGAATTCTGTCCTTGCATAGTGGCTTGACTTGTGGGTTGTTTCTTTTTATTGGACAATGTCACTTCCTTGTGACCACTACAAATGATAACAGTTGCGAGAGCTTTATGGTTGCTAAACCAAAGGAATGACTGGAATTTTAAGAAAAATCTTTACAGCTCTGTTCAGGCTGACATTTTGTGCTTTGAAAGCTATCTTTAAGCAACTAAATAGGTGACAAAGCACTCCAGAATCTGGCAAGACAAAGGAAAAAAAAAAAATCAAAGCCTGGAAATGCTAACCCCTTGCACTTTTGCTGCACTACAGGATTGTGGTGAAAGGTTTGGGCCGTGTCATTTGCAGACTCGTGGCTCCCTTCATTCCAGTAACAAAAATGCCAATAGCATTTCTAAATTAAACCCAGCATCTTGTCCCTTCTATTTAGGGCAGCTTTTTCTCTGCCCCACCACATCTCCAAGCTCAATGCCAGTTCTTTCTCACCATCTGTGTAAACTTCCTTCCACTGATTCCAAAAGTGCCTTTTTTTCCACTGCTGGGATCCTCCACTCAAGAAGAACATTTTCAAGACGCGTTCAGTGAATAAATTCTTTGCTAGTCACGTTAAGCTGATCACACAAAGTTCCCCTTTCTTTTTTTCTCATTTCCTCACCATCATGTTAATGTCAAAAACTTTCTCCGAGAACCCTATTTCTAGCTTTTGAGAATACAGTGGGGTCAGGGGGGAGATGGGGAGAGAGAGAACTTAAGTTTTATGCTGATTTAAGTGTTACTGCAATTCCTTAGCGTTCCAAAAAGACTCATTATTAATGACTGAAGGAAAATATCTTTAAGAACACAAAGAAATGCCTGCAGCAGGACATGGCAGAAGGAAATGAGTTCATTTTCACTGAAGCAGTGGAACACAGAGCAGGAACATTCAGGGTGAGTAGTGTGCTGCCTGCATAAAGATATTCTGCCTTTGGGATCCAGTATCTCTTCATAGCAATTAATGAATGGTGTTTTCAATCACAGTTATTTTCACCAGGACTGTGCTTCTGCACCTTTTTAGGAGATTTTAATCTCTTGCCTTTAGCTGTTTATCCTGGCCCTTCTCTGTAGAGTTCATATTGCTCCAATAGCAACTACGAACTTCTAGGAGCCGGTGAGGATATAAGTTAACAGGGTGCAATGATTTGAAAAATCAAAAAAAATTTTTTTTGGTGGATTTGCAGAGGGATTTAGGTTTACATTTTTCTGCCTGAGAAGTGAGGATGACAGAGCACAGGCACAAGTTGCCCAGACAGATTGTGTAGTCTCCATCCTTGGAAACACTCAAAAACTGCCTGTAAATGTACTGGGTAACCTGCTCCAGGTGATACTGCTTGAGCAAAGATTTTGGACAAAATAACCTCCAGAGGTCCCTTCCAGCCTCCTCCTTTCTGTGAATTTGTGAGAAATACCAAAATTGGACTATATATTTTAAAAGGCCAAATAGATTCATGGGGTGGGATAAGAGACATTGACTTGGTTCTCTGGGATGCGAGGGCGTGCCATCAGCAGTGCTAGATCTCAAAGTCAAATCCTTGTATGCTCAGGTGGTGATAGACGAGGTACTCGGGTACCAGAGTGATGAGCACAACAGGACTGAATTGAAGTGAAGCAAAAAGGGGGGGGTTCCAGTAGCTCTGTCATCACTTGTCCAAGGTAAAGTACTTGTCCTGTACTCGGCACTGGTGAGACTGCTCCTTGAATCCTGTGTGCAGTTCTGGGCCCCTCACCATAAGAAGGATGTTGAGGCTCTGGAGCGAGTCCAGAGAAGAGCGACAAGGCTGGTGAAGGGGCTGGAGAACAGGCCTGATGAGGAGCGGCTGAGAGAGCTGGGAGTGTTTAGGCTGGAGAAGAGGAGGCTGAGAGGAGACCTCATTGCTCTCTACAACTACCTGAAAGGAGGTTGTGGAGAGGAGGGAGCTGGCCTCTTCTCCCAAGTGACAGGGGACAGGACGAGGGGGAATGGCCTCAAGCTCCACCAGGGGAGATTTAGGCTAGAGATTAGGAGGAAGTTTTTTACGGAAAGGGTCGTTGGGCATTGGAATATGCTGCCCAGGGAGGTGGTTGATTCGCCTTCCCTGGAGGTGTTTAAGGCACAAGTAGATGAGGTGCTGAGGGACATGGTTTAGTGTTTGATGGGAATGGTTGGACTCGATGATCCGATGGGTCTCTTCCAACCCGGTGATTCTGTGATTCTGTAAAATTGTTCTTCTGGGCTTCCATGCTAATTTATCTTTCCCCTACTATAAGCTATCTAGTAGATTCAGTGTTAAAGTGCCTGAAAGGCCATTAAACAGTTGGAATATGCTATCTTTATTTCCCCCAGTAAAATACAATCTCGTGACCTTCGTTAATAAGTGTCTTCCACTGTTTTTCTACTCAACCAGTCTCCATGCTTATGTTTGAATGATAAGTTAGCTTATAGAGAAAAATATTTCCTATAATTGTTCTGCAAACCATGTTATTCTTTAATATGAACACAACAATGAAGTTATGTTCAGAAACTCACTGTTACCAATATAAATAATTACAAAACCGTAAAAAAAAAAAATGCGCACAATAACTGAAAGCATAAACCTACCACTACTAAATAGCACTTCATAACTGTGGCTGAATTATTGCTGCCTCACCAACACAGCCACAATATCCGACTTCATAAAACCCTCCGCTCTACAAATTAAATGAATTGGATAATTAAGAAAGCCTATGTTTAGTCCACAGAGTGAAACCACCATCACTACAGCGCAAGAACGAACCCAGATTTTTAAAAAGGGTAACATTTCCATTCCCTGGCAAGCATGATCCATACCTCCTCTCTCTCTATTCATATGAAGCTGCGTGCATTGAGAATGTAGGAGCTGGGCAGCTGCTTTACTCTCCGTAACAGCATCAGAATGCTCTGCCAACAACTTTAGGTCTCATTTGGAAAGCGTCCAGGGCGGGGACTTCAGCTTCCTACCTTCACTTCATTGCTAACAATAAATAGAAAATCACAGATTAACAGTAGAAGACTTGGTGAAAAAAACCCCAACAACCATGACATACAGGCATGCAGGTCTTGCACAAGACCTGTCTGGCAGGGCTTGTTACCGAGAGGGGCTAAGACAGCAGTGGCTATTCAGAGTTGTTCTTTACTACAGCATCCCCAACATTTCTTTACTACGGCATCTCCTGTGCCGCAGGGAGAGGAGCGGACTTTGTCGGAGCAACAGCTGTGCTTGTCCCTACAGGTCTAGCAGAGGGGGAGATAACCAGAATTACAGACTTGATCCCACGGAGGTCACCCATACCCCACACCCCTCTCTGCTAGCCTAGGGAAAGGAGGCAGAGAGCAGGAATACAATTAAAATACAAGGTCATGCTCCTCCTGCTCCCTGTTTATGCAGGAGGCTGCATGTGCATGTTTGTACCCCTCTGAGGTTTATGTAGAGCCCTTGCACCCCTGTGTCTAGGAAAGCTGGGCATGAAATACTCTCCTAGNTCCCCCCTTGTCCTGTCCCCTGTCACCTGGGAAAAGAGGTCAGCTCCCTCCTCTCCACAACCTCCCTTCAGGTAGTTGTAGAGAGCAATGAGGTCTCCTCTCAGCCTCCTCTTCTCCAGGCTAAACAACCCCAGCTCTCTCAGCTGCTCCTCATAAGGCCTGTTACGGGGGTGAGGAAGGAAGAAAGAGGACATTCCTTTTCCTTTCCACTCTTCCAAGCTTTCCATCATCACTCTGTTGTCAATCTCCCTTCTCTTCTTCTTAGAGTGTCCCCAGTTTTAGTTCATGAACGTTCCCTACCAGCCAGCAGTGGTCTGTGTGTCCAAGAATTGCCTTTCCTTTGAGCAGCATGGTTGTTCCCATCACTGGAACTGAAGACAGAGCCCTGCCTCCGTGTTCTTTTACCTTGTGCCAAGAGGTATCTATTATAACTCCTAAAATATGTTGGCTGTACAGCGTTGACTGATCACCTTCACGTTGCATGAGCTCTATAAATAAGATAAAAATACACCTCTACAGATTATGTAAGAGAACTACATGCGTATGTTTTCTTCTGAGCAGCATCTCCAGAACAGCTGCCGCTACATTGCCAGTTGCATTTTATTTGTAACATTTCAGCATTTGCCAACAAGATTTTTTCGCACCGTATGTAGAAGGCCAGGTGTTGTTATCACTCCACCCACATGCCTGAGTTCAGTCGCAGTCCTGCTCCTGGCAAAATTCAATCTCTGCTCATCTCTCAACCCACGATCGTCTTTGCATTGTTTTTTAATTAATGTACGCTTAGCTGAAGCTCTTGCCATAAATCAATGATTTCCTTTCAATTCCTGTTAAAGATTTTTTCATTTTCATAAATTTGCAGCGCATTGCTCAGAAGCCACTAACAGCACATTTTTTCTCTCATTATCAAATCAGCAAGGAATGGACTCAATGAAGCAAAAAACAGAAACTCAGCGCTGCAGACCTTCAGGCTTAAAGGCTTTTCTATCTGCCTCAGACACATTGCAAATGAAAACATAGTCTTTTGCCAACTTGAAGGCTACAGGCTGGTTCCTCTCTTGGTGCAAAGCACCATAGATCTCGTTTGGGATGCAAGGAAAATATCCTGATTGACATCAGCGAAATATTTGACACTACACTGCCTGCTTTCTAGATGAGGAAGCAGCTCTTTGTAAAATTGCCCCTCAAAAAAAGGAATTGCTGATTCTGTGACTGTGTATTTCTAAATGCCACTTTTCCATGCCTTTTTATATTGGCAAGCAGCATATTGAGGTCTATATTCAGTTTTTCAGAGGGTGCTCGCATTGAGGATCCCCCTGTGCCGCTGCAGTCATAGAATCGTAGCACTGTTATTCAATAAAGACCTAATTGTCATTGGGTTCAATTTACAAGCCTTTGGCAAACAGAAAACAGCCTTAAAAATCCCAAGACTTCCTAATTGTATTTATTTTTAGAAAAGAAAAAGAACAAATTACAAAAAAAAGAGGATGATGAATATACCTGCCTATTCTCTTAAGTGGTGTGAGACGAAAATCACTGTTTAGTCAACAAAGGAAAATGTAAGTTGTAGCACATTTTAAAGTGGCTTCTCAGGGTGTCCACGTGCACAGCAAGATCTGTGAACTGCACACGCCAGCACTAGGTCCAGTTACAGCATCCGTTAGGACTTAAGCCCGTGCTCACTATGAATTTGTATTACGTTAAACATTTTCCTCTTCTCCAGTTACCCTTTGGTGCACTTAGGTCTAAATTTTCAGAAAATTGCATGCACAGTTCCTACTATTATGCATGTAATCAATTAGTTATTTATGTATACAACTACCGTGACCAGGTATGCAAATCTCCAGACAGCTCTCGCCATTTTTCAATATTTTAGCCCTTTATCATTTATTCATCCGCTTTTGTTCGAAACAGTAAGTTCATGGAAATTTAACTCATTTGAAACACGTGCATAGATCCATACAAACTGCCCAAAAGCATCACAAAGAGAAAGGATAACCTTGTTGTTAAGGCAGGAGAGCGCGAAATCTGGTTTCCATTCCGAGTTCTGCCACACATTTCCTGTGTAACCTTGGGCAAGTCATGAACTGTAACCTATCCCAGCGTAGCTGACCTACATGTAAAGCAGGCAGAGCCATCCTTACTTTGTGAGGTTATTGAGACGTTTCATTTATTAATGCAAATGAAAAACATTGCAGCGAGTGAGTAGAAGGTGCTAGAGAAGTATAAGCTATCAGCAAGGTTATTACATAGTCACAGTAAGGAACGCGATAGGTGATCCATAATCAATCATAAAATAGCGAGCAAAGGGGCAAATGCGGCCACTGAGAACTGAGCAAAGACAATAGAAAACAAATTCAAGCAGGGAGATGAATGAGAACCAAACAGTAAAGGTGAGCATAAACAGGCACGTAAGTAATTAAACTTTACACTGCAAATTTTAGTGTCTTACTTGGTCTTGTCCTTTCACAAAGGGTCACAGAGCTGGGAGAACTGAGCTGGTTAATATGGCACTGACCACCTCATGGTCTGTCTGATCAGTATCGAATCATAGAATGGTTTGGGTTGGAAGGACCTTAAAGCCCACCCAGTTCCAATCCCACTGCCATGGGCAGGGACACCTCCCAGTGGATCAGGCTGCTCAAAGCCTCACCCAGCCTGGCCTTGAACACCTCCAGGGATGGGGCAGACGTAACTTCTCTGGACAATCTGTTCCAGTGTCTCACCACTCTCACAGTAAAAATTTTTTTCATAATATCTAACTTAAATCTCCCCTCTTTCAGCTAAAAAATGTTCCCCCTCATCCTAACCGTGCACTCCTTAAATAAAGAACCCCTTCCCACCTTTCCTATAGGTTCCCTTTAAGTACTGAATGGCATGAATTATTTTTCATTAATCAGGGTAATTCTGAGAGTGATATCCATGCCAGATGTTGGCCAAAAGCTGGTGGAGAAACTGTGCTATTTAAGCAGTTAATATGACTCTCTTCTACTACAGGAAAACATCTCCTCTTTGCTTCCTTATTCACCAGACCAGAACTGTAAAGTCAATTCTTTTGCTGTAATTGCTTTCTCCTTTCTGGATAAAACACAGTTAGACTTGCACCTCACTTCACCGAATGTTTGTGACATGGCCTTGAGTCGTATCAATCATGACATATTCTGAAGGAATACATCTCCTTTTAAAAATTACCTGTTTTTGTGGCTGACCTATATATGGCACTCACACTGACATTGTTAAGAGCCTAGAGTAGACTGATTGTGGATTCTGGCACAAATTTATGACTTAATGCAGCAAAATGTACAGTATCCTCAGATCCAGCTGGGATAAAGGGTCCCAACTTGGGCTCCATGTAGCCAATTTCCATTTTGATTAACAAAATCCCTCCTCATGAGAAACGAAGCAAAGCTTTTGAAAAATATATTAAAGATTGTACCTTTTTACCTCTGCACAACAATTTGATGAGTCTTTATTTCACACATTATATTCCTTGGTGGGATTTGGAAGTCAGAATTAATAATCAACGTAGAACAAACTAAGAAAATCCTTTATTATTTTCTTAGGTTCAGGCAAATGTTTGAAAATATGCCCAGATGCAGAGCTCCAAAGGCAATTGTCATCCTGTGAGTCTGTACCCACACTGCAAGTGAGGGAGCAAACCTACCAATAGTACATTTGAGTTTGCCACAGAGCGCTTTCTACTCCCAGTGTGAAAGGTTTAGCTGTCCAGACTGAAAAAGCTGTGAGCTGCTCCAGTACCTCAGCCTCCTGGGTTCCCTGGAATTCATCCCTGTTTGAATTGAAACATATCTTTTGGAAAAAGATATCATCTTGATTTAAAGTGTTCCAGTGAGGGAAAATACACTATAAATTTTGGGAAATTATATCAATGGCTAATTAAACTGAATTAAAAATCTATGACTATCAGAAGGGAGCTTCGCAGGGGTCCTTATCAGCTACAAAGAGCCCAGATTTACTGCTTTGATATGGGAATTGCACCTGTGCGACATAGCATTCTTTTCTAATCACTGACTGCAATACAAAGCACACTGACTGTAACAATCTGGCCATCAGAATGATTAGAAGAGTTACTATTCACTTCCAGAGCTTGTGAAGTGATTATTAAACCTATTAGACATAACCTGAAAAATTGAGATAATAGTATGCAAGTGCTATGGGAGCAGTTCCACCGCTCTTTAGCTGGTCTTCATTATTCTGCCATCTGAGCTACAGTCAATGGAAAAACACAGGCACTTCTGCAACATGATTCATTTGATCTAAGGCATACACACACCTTACATGTAGACAGATGAATCACATTTGTAGTATGTGTGGCAGTTAAGAAAATCTGGGCCATGGCCCTAGCTCTGAGCAACCAAGAAAAGGCCAGATGGAAAATAATTGGCGAGACGACAGGGCGGAGGGAGTTAATTTTCAGCCCAGATCCAAAGTTTTCCTCTGCAATCCTGGTCCTTGTGGTGCAATAGAGAAAAGCCCTACAGCCGTGTCACCTCCAGTAAGTGCTGGCTGCTGAAAGGAGCAGATTTTAGGCACTGGAATATGCTACCCAGGGAGGTGGTTGATTCACCTTCCCTGGAGGTGTTTAAGTTACGGGTGGACAGGGTCCTGAGGGACATGGTTTAGTGTTTTGTGGGAGTGGTTGGACTCGATGATCCAGAGGGTCTCTTCCAACCCGATGATTCTGTGATTCTGTGATTCTGTGATTTGTCCAGCAAAAAGGTTGGAGACAAGGTCCAAATGTCCACACTTCCAGCACATCAGGGATTTTACTAGGACAAAAGGAAATGGCTTCGAGTTGCACCAGGGGAGGTTTAGGTTGGATATTAGGAAAAATTTCTTTACTGGAAGAGTGGTGAAGCATTGGAACAGGCTTCCCAGGGAAGTGGCGGAGTCACCGTGCCTGGAGATGTTCAAAAAGTGTATAGATGTGGCACTTTAGGACACAGTTTAGTGGGCGTGCTCATGTTGAGTTGATGGTTGAACTTGATGATCTTAGAGGTCTTTTCCAACCTTAACGATTCTATGATTCTGCGCTGGATCAGCTGTAGTTTAAGTCCCACTGGATACATGTAAGTTAGCATAGACTTTCTGGAGCTGGAATGGATCTCCTGGTTTAGAGGAACTGAAGAGAAACCAAGTCTTTGTGCTCTGTGCTGTGAACCAAAGCACAGCAAGGAGAACAAGAAAATTCACTTCAGAAACAAACTCCAAGTCTGTGTTACAATATTAATGTAGATACATCCCAAGAGTTTTTTTAATTTGTGATAAATAAGGTGTGTGGATCTGTGCTCAACATTTGAGGCTAGAACCATATCAGTGATCATTATCTTCTCCATTCCAGTCCATAGGCTGCTAGAGACACTCAGTTACATGTTCCCACAGCCCAAGTAAACTAGTCTGCTACTTTTTCTGTCTTGGGTTATGTGGTTGCTGACTCCTGTCAAATAGAGCACTTAAGTTCAGAACTAAAATGCTCCCTGGCTTTGGATGAAAGCACAAAGGGAGCCAGCCTAACACCCAGTGCCTGCTGGGTAGGTATCTGCCTGCATTTCAAACTATGATTTAGATATTGCTTTCTGAGCAAGCATTTAATTGTCTGTGCTTCTCTCTACCCTAAATTCCTGAGTAATGGTCAAAAACAGATGTTCAGCAAATCTAGGCACTGCAGTCCTTTCTCTTTTTTTCATACAAATTCTCTGCTTCAGCACAGCAGAATTACCTACCACCCTCTCTGCTTGGGCTTTTGCAACTCTACAGGCTTTAAAAGCATTTGTCACTTTGCAGTTTGATCGTGAGAAGAATTTCTTCCAGCGCTAATGGAATAAAGTTCCTTAAGCTGCAAGTTACTTAAAAGAGGTCTGTCTTTCATTTTACCATGTGTTGTGCTGACCTACAGGCTCTCTAGAGTTAATAATAAGAATGCTTCCTACAGGTGGAAACTTAAACCAAGAGGACATATGAGAAACTCACCTTTCATCAAAGTCTGGGATCATCACTAGAATGCAAAGAGATCATTTCATTTGTAGAAGACTTAGTAACTGCGGAGAAATGTTGTCTACCCCCTTCTCCACTCTCCAAAGAAATTGCCTAATACTTTCCAACTGAGATGGCTTTTAAAATAATATGGTTTTGATCCAGTCATCATCTCAGAATAAGGAAAAGTACTTTACTCTTAAATCGTAATTTTCATTAGCTGTCTAGTGTCAGCTGAAATTCACACTGCTCCTCAACTAATGTATGCTCCTTAAAATCTCTCTTCTGTTGATATACTTCTAATAAAATAAATAGGTGAAAATAATAATCTGCTCTACTTCTAACCCAAGATCCAAAAAATTCTTTAAGAAGCTGGACTTAATTTCCAGACAGGGAAGCTGAGGCAGACGGAGCTGTAGGGTTTTGCCTGGGATCACACAGCAAGACAGCAATTGACCTGGGAATAAAACTCAGGTGCGCTGTTTAATTTCCCCATGCAGACTCTAACCAATGCTACCATCCCGATTCCTTCTCTCTACAGCTATATTCTGATTTCTAGCAGTGTTGGGAAAGTGTTGGCTTTCTGCAAGGTTCCAAAGCAAAGTAAGTTGTCTTACTTGAAGCTGTTGAATTTTTAAAGGCTCCATTAGTTTGCTTTTACAGAAGAGAAGAACTTTATTCCACCTGTCTGTTTCTCTCACTGAAATGATACACATAAATCTCTGTGCTCATGGTATCCGCTGTCAAAAGATCAGGTCATTGAAAAGATGAAAAATTGGTTCAAAATGAAAAAAGTATTCAGCTATTTATATGAGAAATATAACCTAGGGAGACCTTCTTCCCAGTCCTCTGATGAGGCTTTTTAAATGTTAGTTGTTAATTAACCAGTGGCCTGTTGGTGTATACATGCAAATGGACTTTTCTGACCCAAGTAGGAAGGGGCTGTTCCATTTGAGAAGGGCAAAGCCCAGCTACAAAGAAAGTGATAATGGAGATGCCATCGAGGACAGGGAGCATGCAGAAGCCACAAAGATTCCTCCTTTTATCTCCAGCGAGATCACAAGGACCAGGATTCTTTCACACCCAGAAAGAAGCAATTGCTGGGCTCTTGAAGGAAATGCAGTTGAGTCCCAGACAGTGTAAACTAAGAATCTTTGTGTTCATATAGAAGGAAAATGTATCCATCGCAAGGCTTCTCGAACATTGATATCAAGTTGTTGGTTTTCTTTTAAACAGAACTAGGCAAAAGATTCCTCTCCTTCCTTCCACAAAACGCCTTGGGAAGTTGGTGCAGATCCCACCTGTCGTTGCCTTTTTCACTTGATCTAACATACATCTATATTTTTCTCCTCCCCAATTAGATAATCTTTATTTTTCATTCACCTCAGGTCTAGCTGCATCACTTTGACCTCTCTGTGAGGCCTGGGTAAATCCTGAAGATGCTGGGCCACAATTCTTAAGAAGGAAACTTCAAGTTCTTTCCGCTTCACTTGCCCTTCACATGTCTGAGGCAGTTAACGTTGCTGCCCCATAGTCTGCGTGGCAGGAGCTGTGTGCTAGCTGTGGCACCTATTGTCTGCATTTTTCCTCTCGTTAGTCTCCTTGACCTTTTATTGTCTTACTCCTGCAGTGTCAGGTCAGACTTAGTGTAGGTCTCCCTTCAGTGAGGACCCCTTCCCTTTCGTGGATCACTAAGCAGGACAATTGCTCTATCCATCTTTTCAGGGTCTATTGTCGAGCCCCCCCTGAGCTGAGAAAGGTTTGATTCACTGGGAAACCATTTTGGTCAAAGGGAAGCCTGACTATGTGTCCTTTTAGGAACTCTGTCTTAATCACTGACTTTTTTATCTGGGATATGAAGAGGATTCAGGAGATCAAAAGGTTTGGGAGTACATGGGTTTGACCACATTTTTCCTGGAAATAATGGGAAACCTCCACTGAAAAATGAGCTCCATTACAATGGGCAAACAAGAAGGAAAGCCACATAGTGTTCCCAGAGCATTCTGAATCATCAGACCTTCAATAGCTTCCATAGAGAAGGGAAAAAGTAAACAGAAAATGTAAATGGAATGTAATAATTAATGGACCTAAAGAAACAGACTCATTTGATTTGCGCATAATTGGTGCCCTTAAAAAAAAGATAAGTCAAAAGAAATGGACACAGCAGATGGAGAAGGCTGAAGACTGGAAGTTCAGTTTGGCTGAGTACGCAATGGACATGTGTGTGGTTACGCAGAACGAGCTCGCCTCACCTTTACAAATGACCGTACATTCAACAGCCCCATGCATTTCCCAGGACCATGGAATGTTACAGAGATCTTGCTGGAGCTATGTTGAAGGTCTTCACTTTGTCGCTAGGTTCAGCCACATTCTTGTAATGCCTTGAACATTTCCTCCTGCATGGAATCTCTGACCGTTACTTACAAATATGATGCCTCATATGAGACAATTACGATGCTTCAGTTGATGATATTTCCAAAGAAGTGAACTAGCAGCAAACATTCCCACTCAGCCAATTTCTTGAAATAGAGATGCGCACCTTTTTAGGTGCATAGATTAACAAAAAAAACCCAGGAAGAACGTAAATGCTTTCTTTCCTGTGGTCCAGTTAGAATCCTTTTGCCTACTGGTATGCCAAAATGCCTTTTAAAATGAACATGTCACTCTTTCTTCAACTAGCCAACACCTCTGTACAGAGTCAGCTGAAGTCTTCAAAATACAAAGGTGAATATTGCGGTGCAAGGTCGAAAGAGAAAAGGGACTTGTCTTGGGAAGGGAGGCAAGCAAAGGGAGGGACTTGGACAGAAAGTCTTGGAGAGCCGGACTCATCTTCCCGCTATCAATAAGATAAAAGAACAGAATGTAAGCAGAAGCCAGTGCCCAGGCAAGGTCGAGAAGGAGCCAGGCTATTTTTCCTTTCTCCAGCAATCTTCTTTTCCTAGGCACTATCCGTGTCTTTCTTTACTTTTGTTATTACTTATAACATTAATGATTCAGGATTCTGCCTTGGAAAACACTCAAATTTAGGCAAAAGTTTGTATTTCAATTCAGTACATGCTGAGATCTCTACCAGAGTCAAAGAAAAGGAGTCAGCTGGACATAGTGAGTGCCTGCGCCTTGTTTTTTGATAAGGAGATACAGCTGGCTTCAAACAAGGTCAAACTTTCAGAATAAATATTTCTTCTCCAGTAAGAGGGGAAGGAGAGGGAGGGGGGAAAGCCTTTTAAAACAAAGAGAAAACTCAAATTAAAAGAAAATATCTTTCTAGTCATGAAGAGTGAAAAGAAACACCATCCACATCTCTGATGTTTCAGGTAGAGTTAAGTGCAGAACTGAATGAGATGTGAATGATTCCTGTTTCCTACAGCGAAATTTCCGAACTTGACGGTTGGAAAAAAGACATAGTCCTTGAATACGGACCAAGAGAAATCTTCTTTGTTTAGCAGTGTATATTGCCACTGAAGGCAGAAAAATATCTATGGTAACTGTTGTGCCACCTTAATTTGCTCCTGCCATTTGACTTCCCAGTGTCAACTGATCAATTAATGTCAGCAGTGTCACTTTCTGTCAACATTACCTCCTTGAAGTGTCTAGGATACTAAATATGCTTGCAGTTATATGTAAGGGGAAGGGGAAAAGTGATTCAAGCATTTCCTGTACTGTACAAAAACCTGTATATTGTTTCAGTTTAATTGTGACTGGCTCCTTGACAAAACTCTGCTCCAGAAGAGTCTTTAGTCCTGATCCTTAATGACACAAAGTATCGATTTTTTATTAATGAGTCCCAAGCTATGAGGAAAATGTGATCAGTGAATGAAACACAAGTATATCTTCAGAGCTGGAGGAATTATTAGAGCTGCAGTTTCAGATTCCCAAAGGTAGAGTGGAAGTACCGGGAGATATATTTCAGCTATACTGGGGAAGACTTTTGCATGATGAAGAGCAATCTCAGGTTGTTAAGCTCCTTCTGAAAATTGTTGAGTTCTGTATACCCTTCAAGCTTGATAAAGAGAGCTTTGCTGAATTCATCTAAGGCTCTGACTACCTCAGATTCTGATTAGATGGCAATGCCACCACCTTTCACCTGGTATTGTACTACAGACATTACTTTCTCTCAACTCCTTTTTGATGTGTATAAGGGAGGGATCCGATCTAGAGCTTGTAACTGTGGTGTGTCTTGCATGGTTAAAAAATGTTAGGTCAAAAAATATCCCAGAGGAAATACCTGTAAGAGAGAAAGAGGAATTGCTTTCCATTTCTCTGATGATTAACATTAAGGCTACTGATAAAGGTTTCCTCTAGATCTCTCTAGGTTGTTTGCCACCCAACTCTAATGTTACTCTTTCTAATGGTCTCATGTGTCCCATTTCCCGTATTTTTTGAGAGATCCCATATTGATTCACATTTTATGAGTCTCAGAGAATAGCTTGGATGAGCTGCTTTACCTGTGAAAGCATCCAGTTGTCCTAGGTATCCTCACAGTTCAGTCTTTCTGGATGAGCTAACTTTGATAAAATTTATTATGGGCCTCCCCTGATAGAGAATTAGATTGAGAAGAAGACATGAGAATGTCCCATGTATTCTGGAAGTTATTGCACTGCTCTCTCTGCAGCTTGGTGGAAGCAGGACCTCCAACAAAGTACTGGTAAAAGAAGGAGGGTCACCTCTTCAGTTAGCACATCTGGATCAGGAAAAGGATGATTTACTATCCCCACTCCCATTGAAATGAACAATCCCATTCCTCACAAAG
Source organism: Piaya cayana (assembly GCA_013389865.1). Taxonomy (NCBI): domain Eukaryota; kingdom Metazoa; phylum Chordata; class Aves; order Cuculiformes; family Coccyzidae; genus Piaya; species Piaya cayana. The sequence continues at coordinate 68,985 of WAAB01020689.1, read as the reverse complement.
GACTAGTGGCTCTGCTGCATATTTAACTGGAATGGTAATATGGTCACTTGCAGAGCTGAAGATGTAAGAATTATACTATGATTGAGCTAATTGCTTCCAGAGGGAGAAAAAAAGAAAGAAGCTATAAAAACGTATGTAATACTTGAAAATCAGATTTCTCTCCCCCACCCTTTCAAATAATACTGTTTGTAGAGCTTTAAATGTCAGGTGGAACATAAATCATTATCTATTTTTTCTTGTAAGCATGTACATTTTCTGTCTTCCGTTAAATCTTTTCTCCATTTATCAGTTCATGCTAATAGCTTCTATAGTAAAATGCAGTACAGCAGGTGGGCAAAATGACCATGTATTTCAAGTAATGAGTTGCAGTTATTAGCTAAACCTTGATGTTGTTGTATTAAACCTTGCAGTTTCCTAATCTTGAGACACTGAGTAAGTACAAAGCTGAATTAACACTTTTGTTGTAATAGCTGGACCAATAGCTGGTTAAAGTCAAAGGAAAGATTCCCATTAACTTTAGTGGTCTGTGAATCAAGCTCTTGATATATACAGAAGGCCCCTGAAAACAAAGTTTTATTTTTTAATGTATTGTCTCATTTGTTGAATAGCGTGGCTTACTGCCCAGTTATGGCAGTTCACAATGACTATTCTTCCCACCCATTCTCCTTCTCCTCCTTCCATTAATCAGTGATGGGTCGAATTCAAATGTTTTGGAAATTCTGTCTGGTTTTGATGTGATGGTACATAAAAATATCCACAAAGTAGTTATTAGGGTGCTTGGTGTGGCTGCATTTGTCCTAGGGAAACCTCCCCCTCCTCTCTGAGAGCAGCAGCACATTTTGTGGGAAGGTTGGCAGCTCTACAAGGTCTTCTTTGAGGCGGGCTCCACTCCCTCTGCCCCAGTGGTACATCCATCATTTTTGGTTTTCCTTTCCAAAATGCTTTTCACAAAAGTCACTTCCTTGTTTCACATTACTCCATGCTTTGTGAATTCAGACTGAAACATGCTGTGAACCAGATCCGTATCTGGTGTAAATCAGCATTATCCTGCTGCTCTCAGTGGAGCTGCAACATTTTGTGTCCATGGAGGATCTTGCCCAGGAACTCTCTACACAAAGAGGCAGTTTTGGAGTGAAAAGGGATTCATGTATTTTGGAAAGAGATATTAGCAGGAAGAGCAAATGGAAAATCCCACCTAAACAATGAGGTGTTTAACTTCACAGATATTAACATCTCTGTTCTACCTAATGAGATAATTCTGCGTGTTTTTTGGGTTTTGGTTTTTTTTTTTTTTTTTTATTCTGGCAAGCTTTGTATTGTCCATTTCTGGGTACTAGAAATTGGTGCAGACTAAAAAAGGACCAGGCTACTGACTATACAAGAGAGCTCAATTAGTATAATAAACTAACCCTATATAAATGCATCCTTTGCACTCCCATTTCCTTATATAACTCACCACCCCAAGCACCTTTTAAAAAGCTGCTCCAAGTTTATTCAAGGATGCATTTGGTTAGATTTACAGTATCTGTCACTTGTTAGCCAAAAGTGACGGAAGGGATTTCAATGTGCTGCTTTTAACATGGTGACACTGCCTTTAATTTAGTGTAAGTGATTATATGTGTTTGACTGTCAAATCACTGTATGCAGCTTTTGTGGTTGGGGGCTTGTTTTATCAAAGAATTCTGCTGAACTTCTTCCAAACCAGAACTCCCATGTGTATAATTATATTGTATTTTCATTATATAAACTTTATTTTTAAGACTGAAAACATATGAAATGATTATGGGAATGTGCATTCTCTACAACACCACCACGTACTTGTGGGAAGAGAAGTTTATAACAGAAACCAAATGTTGTCATTAATACACAGGTACAAGATGCATCCATGTGACCCATAAAACTAATGATGGAATACAGGGATCTGAAAATACCTGCAACTGCATTTCAGATTGAAAGAAATTTACAGCAACCTTTATTTTGCATTAAATAGCACCTACTTGATACTCTGTCGAAGTAGATGTCAAAGATTCATAGCCTGTGGTTGAACAGTACTTGGACAGTCAAGTTAGATGCTTCCAAAATATCTTTCAAAGCGATACTTCAAAAACATTTTATTCATTAATATGTTCAATTAGTGCAAATATGACTCCATTAGGAACATATTTTAGAGATCTACTTTGTCCTGGGACAACTAATTTGGTGGTTTGCCCTTAAACTGTACACTGGGATTACGTCTTCAGTTTGATGTCACAGTCTTCTGTCACTGTCTTCTGTCATGACCCAATGAGGACTTCATTCCAGTTTGAATAGGTGCCACAGAGACCAACATTTTTAAGAGACCTGCAGCAGAATATTATTTAGGGCATAATTATATCCAGCAGTAATGCCTGGCTGGGAGGGATAAACTGTGTAAGTTCTGAGTAAGCTGTCATAGCTGTCATGTCCACAGTCTGTATTAATCCATAGATTTTTTCCTAGTAACAAGGCTACCAAGTGTTGTCCCTATATTATAAAAAGGGAACAGAATTACCACGTAGATTAAGTGACTTATCAAGGGCATACTAAGCATGTCCATGTAATTCAGCACTTGAATTCAATTCTCCTTTTGTACCCTTACTCCATTGCCCTAAATAATAAGCTGTCCTTTATTTCAAATGTCTTTGGTAGCTCCCCACATAATCTAAGTTTTTTTTCTCTTCCTCAGTAACTTTTGCTTGACTATTAGTGACTCTTGGGAAAACAATCCCGAAAAGAAATAAAGATGCTAAAGGGTATGCTATGAAAGAAAAGAGTTTTACATATCTGTATATCTGCACACACAAATGTATGCACATAGAGAGCGAGAGATGCACGCATGCACAGAAAGAGCAAATGAGAGGACACAGACATCATTAGAACAATCCGTGAGTCATCGAAGAGAAATGCTAACTCTTTCAAGACCGTCTTATACAATAGATCAATAAACAATATCTTCAGCTTGTGGCTGGGAATTTAGACCCAGTCATTTACAAGCTAAAAAATAGGTCAAGGAATAATGGTGATGACTTGCCTAATCGTCAAGCAGTGTGTGTGACCATTGTCATCCATAAACCACTGAGAAGCACGCTCACGTGGGCTCTGATTCTTCTGTTGGGGTGACAGCACAGAAGTCATTGATGTTACAGTGCTGTAAACCTGAGTGGAAAATCAGGGCCAGGGTCTAAAAAAACCTCTTATAATTATGTATCAAATATAACAAATACTTCAAAAGACAAGAAATACAGAAAAATACCTAAGACAATTGAACACAGGGCTTCCTAATCACCAGAGAAGTCGCCTGAAGATGGTTTTAGAGGCTCAGTATAGCAAATACCTGCACAGCATTCTCAAAGTCCCCAGCCTAAGTCTGAGCTCTTGAGCAGAAAGAGCTTGGAAGCTGATGAATCACTGTTGAGCAGTATGTGTGTTTTCATAATCTTCACTTTAAGGAATGTCCATTCAACATCTAAGCTAATGACCATTGGATAAGGGTGCAGATGGAATGTGGTTTCCACATTCGGAAACACACTGTGATGAATCTGCTGTTTAAGTGTGTTTATGTTTGAGGGACTTTGCATGCAGGCTATCTCCTCTGTGGCATGTTAAACTCTGCTCTCCAAGAGTGCAAGAGGTGAAGTACTGGAGGGGGCAAGGAAGAAGAATCCAAAAGGATGGAAAAAGCCTAAAAATACATTTCTTTAGAAGCACCAAAATCGAATTTGCAAGGTCTGAAGAACCTTTCTCTTTTAAAAGAACAATAACAAACTCTGATAATTCATCCAAACCCACCACAAATTATTAAATGTTGAGGGTTCTGGAGCTGCAAAACAAGACACCAAGTTTTCCTGTATCTCCACAGTGACTTTACCACCACATCATGCATTCAAACACTGAAATGCAGATGATTTTTTTTTCAAATTTTCAAAGCTCTACTAATTTTACACCACCTCTTTCCATGTGCATACCAATGTATGCCGTAGCTGTCACCAGTTAAATTTTATCTTTAACCGTCTCAGCAGTGATTTTTGGTATACGGGAAGAGTTTGTGAGCATAATGCATTTTCACATGCCATTTTTCCATTGAGGACAATCAGTTTGCAGTAGGTATTCTGCAGTTTCTTACGTTTTCTACAGAACAGAAAGACTAGAGCTAGAAATTTAACAACTGGTTTGAAGACAACACTGAATTATCCTTGGCTTTTCTCTCAAATTCATGTAATCAACTTCCCCACTCCCAAAATAACTTGCAAACTACTTTTCCTCCCTCCTTATGTATTCCTCTGCACTTCCTGATCTTGGCAGGGATATCTCAGAAATAGCTATTACAATGGTGTTTCCACTCTGAAAGAGGAAACACTGGGTGGGAGGAGTTATGAAAGGAACAGAGGAAGCAAAGCCGTTTTCATACCATCCTCAAGCTGCACTTTTATAGCAAATAGGTGGAAATGCTTCTGGGTGAAGTTCGCTATTGAGCCATCGGAGCCCCATCGCCGTACACCACGCCAAAAGAGAATATGCACAGACCAGAGCGTGTGTGGCTTTTTGCATCATTCAGCACAGCTGACGCTGACAGGCAGCTCTAAACTGTTGAACAAACTGAATGAATTAAGGTCAGGCCAGAGTCAGCAGCAAGCTTCCCTCCCTCCACGACTCACTGATACATGAAAGGTACTGACTGGATGGCTCTTTACTGTGGCTTTGTGCGGAGCAGTCAAACAGTAGAGGCTGCTCCATCACGCGTTTGTCAGCCGTCCAAGATTTTAATTCTGAACTTTTCCATGAAACCAATAGCTATATTTTCTGGCTCTGGCCCGCTGGAGTGCTTGGCCAGGGCTATGGGAATGAAATGTCAAAGCAGTCTGTCTATGAATTGAGATTGCTTTCATGCGTCTCCACCTGCTGGCTGGCATCTCACGGATTGCAATAGCCTGGAGAGATGACAGTGTACGTTTTTGAAGTAACGGCTTATGTGGAAAATGTAACTCAGTTTCACAGGATGATGAGCAAATATGCAGAACCGAAGAGATTATTTTCTTGCCTGATAAAGAGCAACGTCCCACATTGCAGATGACAGGTAGAAGGCCACCGAGATTTTTCAAATCAAGATTTTGAACTTTTGGAGCCCCGGTTGAGAAGATAGGTGATATGAAAGATTTTTGGAAAGAATTCAGAAAGTGTGGAAACATCAGCATTTTATTTCACCACCAAAATTAGAGGCTAAGAATGTTAACGTGCTCTCATTGACACTGCAAAAGGGGGAAATTGTTTATTAATATGTGGAAGCATGAGCATTCTGGGGCCCACAGCTCAGTTTCTGTGTGGTTAGGAAAGCAGTTACTTAGCAAATGCAGGCAGGCAGCTGTTTCAAATGGAAAGGAATAGAAATGATTAATGACTTCTATGCTTTAAAGAAATGAACCCACAGGATTTCTTTCTTCTACTGTGCTGTCCCACTTGGCCATTTCTGTCATGTGCTCTGGGACTTTCTTTGGAAGTTTTCAATGGTCTGTCATGAACTACTTTTTAGAAATTTACTGGACCAGATCTGGAGCCAGACAGATGCCAGCTGTGGATCTGATCCATTTGCACATACATTTACAGACGCAAAGCACAGATAATCAACGCTTGATATTCAGTGAACTTTGCACTACAACAGTAATCATGTATCTTGCTCTCAGACACTGCAGTGATGAGCAAAGCATTAAATCCCGTTTAAAATAGGATCACTGTTACTTCTTTCCTTTAGCAGTCACATTTTATTCAGACTATATTAAACAATGTAGATGGCAAAGGGCACTCTCAGGAACTGAAACAATACAAGGAATGAACCCTTCCTCTGTCAGTCAGGTCAGATACCAACACAAATTATTGGTATTTTACCATCTTCTGCACTTCCAGCAAAGGCTTGTTTTCATCCTGCCCAAACAGCTAACTCTATCATCTGTTTCTCATGCTTACTTTCATTTAGGTTCTTAGGTCTTCTATGCTTTACGTCAGAAGGTGGAAAAGGTCAAAAAGAGGATGAGGAAGAGAAAGAGGAATATGGAGAAAAGAAAAAGGAAGGCTAAGTAAAACACAGATAACATTTTCACTGAATTGGTCACAGCAAGTCATCCAGCCAATCTTTTAAAGCAGTATTTACTGATGAGAGTAAGTTCTCTGACTTGACTTCATGGAATTATTTTGAACTTATTTCTATTCAAAAAGACACGCAATTTGATCCACTAAAATTTTTTTTGCCGTATTTTTGACTATGTGCTCAGAACTACCAAACCATGAAATACGAATGTTTGCTACTCCATAGCGTTCTCCCATTTCATAAGTGATGTTCCATATTACTAAGCACTGGGAGTAGGGTAGAACAACAGAAAGTGGTAAAGGTGTCCATCTGACTGTTGAGCTTGATGATCATAGAGGTCTTGTCCAATATTAATGATTCTGTGATTCTACAGTTGTGTATTTGTATAATTAAATGCACCTAGGCACATTTATTACACACCTATACAAGTAATATTCCTGGCAGTTCAGTATATTCGATTACTGTAAGCACTAGAAATCTGACTAAATTAGTTAGCTATGTGAGCCACAGTAATGTGAACCATCGCGTAATTTAGAAGGTGCATGAGTTTAATACATCCTGAATGTGTCTAATACCTTGGCTAAGCACAGACATTCATCTAAAGGGAATTCTCATAGATTACTTTAAGACACAGCAGGATTGGAAGATGATATTTCCCTGTCTACAAGTATATCGCTCTCAAGTCATCGTTTCAACACAGGAAGTTATCTGCTACCTGGGGCAGCAGTGTGCACTCAGAGACAATTAACCTGCTGTCTGGTGATACTTAAGAATCAGTTTTCTTACAAAGTTGTCAAAAAAGCTCAAGTGATTATTTTCACTAAGCCTATTTAAAATACCTGAATAAACTGATGCAAAATAAAAGCGAATTTTGCTTGTGTAAACTGCATGCTTCCTTTACATCACTTTTTTTTCCAGTGTAGGAATAAAGACCAGCTTATATGGATAGTGTTTCTCTTTCTATATCTCCCTGTAGACCTCAGAATCATAGAATCATAGAGTCATAGAATCATAGAATCACCAGGTTGGAAGAGACCCATCGGATCATCGAGTCCAACCATAAGGTACAAGTCCAGCTCTGTGTTCAGTCCACTTCACTGAAAACAGAAGTTGGTCCAACAGCCTGAATCTTCTTTCACAGGCTATTTTTGAAACTGATAGAACTCAGGCGGGATGTGCTAGTGCACATATGTGTGTGTATCTGTGCTTCTGAACACCATATGATGGCCAGATCTATTTTCTGACATCAATTCTTACTCCTGGTTTTGTTGGGTTTTTCTTTATTGCAAGGTATTTTCTGAAAACTTCTCCCAGGTGATCCCACAGGGTATATAACAAGTATTGAGGTTTTATTCCTACCTGGACCATCTAGCTGATGTGCACATGGATGAATTCCTCTCTTGTTTTCCTGACCCCTTTTATCTTCCAGGCCAGTGCATCACATAAGTATTTAGTATGTGGTCCCATTTCACACTGTCTCCGTTAACGTAAGATTTTACTATCGTGTTAAAAGTTCTTTTAACACAGCTCTCAATTGAGGGTCCCTCTGTACTGCAGCACAGTATTCCTGCTCTGCTGCCCATCCATGAAAAAGCACATTTAAAAAAAGGCTGCGAACTTTGTATTTTTAACCCAAAGTGTGTTGATGCTGACCAGAATGTCAGGCAGGTGAATGAATAGCCATGTGCACCATTTTCAAACAGATCATATGTCAGTTGGTGTTCTCGGGCCTTAGAGTTGCGCCACCACTGAAAAAATACTGATTTTGAACGTTTCGCTATGAATATCCTTATTAGTGTTTCTGCTTTGGCAAAAGAATTATTGCTTGCAAATCCTTTGCTAGTTTCTGAGTATAACAAACTATTACTATGGAAAATAAAAGTCAGTGGAAAGTTGATTGTCTGAGAAGCAATTCAGAAGTGAGCCCTACATTAGCCTGACAGTGGCTACGTGTTATTGAATAAAAGACTGAAAATTAAGGAAGAAAATCAGCCTGATGTAACAACCTGTGCAGAAAAAAAACAGTACAAAGCTGTCCAATAGTTTGTATGTTGCTCTTGGTATTAACGTAAAAGATGCTTGACAAGACAGGCAGCCACATACAGATCTGCAAGATGACAGGTGAGCTATGAGGTGACTGTTAACAGTGAAACCCCACACAGGGATGGAGGGATGCCTGTCTCACTTGCGCAACTGAGCTGTCAAAAGCAGCAAAATGCCCTTTCCCTGGTTAGTGACACTGGTTTTGGCACAGCCCCTTATCCATCTTCTTTCTGTTCTGCAAGATGAGGCTTGTAAGCACAAGGGCAGAAGTAAGCTTCAGTCTAGCAACATAAATACCGAAGTAACTTACTTCCCTGGCTGGAACAAGGAGGAACCGTGGAAGGAATTGCAGCTCTCTGAGTCATACTTCCTCCTTGGAGTTTCTCTTGGAGTAGCACAGCTCTGCACCATGCTGTAGGCTGACATTAGAGTTAAGTTCATCCGTCCTCTTATGCGCAAAGTGATAGAGAGAGAAAGAGAGAAAGAAGGAAAGACAGTGAGGCAGTGGATCATCATAGCCTCAAATCTCCTGAGTGCAGCTCTAAATATAGCCAAACAAGTAAAAACCCGTTTCTGGAAATAGTGCAACTATTTAGCTTGTAACCCTTCAAAGAACATACATGAAAAAAAACCAACCCAAACCCCAAAACCCCCAGCTAGCTCTCTCCCAGCCGAGATCTTGTATGTGGAGCCATGTTAAGCACATTCTGATCTCCAGCCAGAAAGTGAAAAATTCCCAACCACCACACCTATCCAGGGCGTGACTAGAGACTATCAACTAGTTTATATTTGCACTTTGATATACAGCACATGCTTAACATCATATGGTGTATCCTTGGAAAAAAAATAGCAACAAGTTTCAACATAGAAATTGTGTTAGATTAGGAGGCCAGAACAAATAAGAGCCAATGAGTTTTAGAATGACTTGAGGTAGTGTATAAGATCTCATCTTAAAAAATAATATGAAGGCAGTACCTTGCAGATGAAACACATAATGAAAAGACATTCCAAACTTCTCATTTGAGAAAAGATTACAAATAAAATAGGCTCAGGCATGCCAAGTGTAAAATCTTTGATATGGAAATGCAGTAATGGTTAAATGAAATGGGCTGAAAATCTATAATCAACAGTCTGTAATGCCTAGTTGGATCGTCCCATGAGAAAAGCAAATACGGAGTAGTAGGAGAATATACAGACACTGTTAAAAAGTTTACATACCTCATGCTTTCATGCCTCAAGATATAGTCCTTCACCTGAACTAGAGATTTTGAGAAGTTAAAAGGCTGGTATGAAAACACACCTCAAATAATCCAGGAAATGTGCCCTGGGACCCACATTTTTAGGAGTTATCCAGTGTGTTCAGAAAGAGATATGCTAAAGGGAGCTGGTCTCTAGACTGTGAAAAGAAGCCCTCTGGCATCAGGCCCCCAAACAGTGGCACCACTTCTCTTTTCTAAAAACCTCCACCCAGGCTACCAGCAACGTCATGGGTGCTCCATAAGGTAGGTATTCATGAGAGCTCTGTTGTAAGAAAGGTGGCAGATCGTGCTCTGTGTGACACTGCCCAACTTCAATGAGCTTTGTGCATCCAACTGAATACAGAATTTGGCCCGTAACTGTTGCCTCCAATTCATTTTTCTTTTTATTCACATTAGCCCTCTATTACATTATTGCCAATGGGCATATAAGTCATTACTGCACCCCATTACTGAGCCATACATGTGAATCACAAATGCAAGTGCCATGGAAATTAAACTCCTTGACCTGCTCACATTTTTCTCTTTGATGTCAGTCTGAATAGGCATTTTTGACTGGAATATAGTTTTAATTTTGAGAGCTGGCAAGACAATCACAACCTTTTGTGCAAGGAAGTTTGACGAAGAATTCTTTGTTGTTCTTCCCGAATTACTTTCCTAAAGAAAGAGTGTCAGCAAATAGCATTACAGAAGGACCGGATCATATTTTCACCATGTTCAAATGCAGGAAACAGAAAAACAGCCACTGTGTTCCTGTTCACACCAGTAAATACACAGCCCTAACTATATCAGTCCAAGCAAGTAGTGAAATTTCCATTAATATAACACAGAGCTGAAAATGGAAAATATTTTTCATTCATCGCTGAAGACTTCTCTTTACAGTGTCAATCTGGATTCTGGGTCATCATATCCACATGCCACCCATGGGGCAGCTGCATGATTCATGCCCGAACATCAAACATCTGGAGGGGAGCTGGGACAAGCAGAGATGTTGGGACCTGAGTTCCACCTTCCAGCAAGATCTGATGGAAACAGGGGAAAGGTGAAGTGAAGTGAATACCTCTGACCCCAACCCTGCACTCAGGACCCAGTTCTGACAGCTGAAAAGTTCCCCATGGAATCAGAGCTCTGGTCTCCTCTGTTCTGCACGCTCACTGTTGTAAATCAGGAGGTGCTGCTCTTTCACAGATTTGGGGCTCCCACTGGCAAAAAGCTAGGCAATTTGTGAGGGATCCAGGACCAACATTAGATTTCCATTTGAAATGATGTGATGTTTTGCTGAAACACTGTAGAGACATCTGTTTTGAAATCTACAGTTTCCCATCTCACTGTTGCTGACCTGTTTAAAATAATAAAAACAGAAAGCTTTCCAAGATGGATGACACAGGGGCCAGGGATCAAAACCTTACTTGTGTTTCTAAAGGCTCTTTCCATGCTTGGAAACCTGGTTCTTGCATTCATCAAACACAGAGGACTCTTTTTTTTCGTGCTGTCAGCCAGGAGACTTCAAAAAGGGAGATGTCTAGGCCATCTATTATGCTGCTAGTCCTTTTTCTTTCAGTTCACAATACAGTTCTTAAAGCTGCACGTTTTCAGGTAAATAAATACTCCAGAACTAGAAAATAAGCACTTATTCAAATTATATATCCATGCTATTTGAAGGAAGAATTTGTTTCAGACATGTAGCTATCTGGGGAAAAATATTGTTTGATACACTGTTCTGTAATTTGTCAATTAAGCCTTTCTTAGAACTTTCAGTCTGGCAAAGAGGCAGAACATAATTTTACGGTTGGGCAGATGGCACAGACATTGACTTGCTGGAGTTCCAGATGGACTCAAGGACTCACATAAACTCATATTTTATAGCTAAACTGCTGGAAAGGCAAATTTTCATCACTGAATCATTACAAGTAACTCCATGGTTAAGACTACGAGAAGAACAGACTATTTATTTTGGGCCAATTTTTCAAAGCTCCTCAAATCCACAAGTACAGTTGATTGACTACAAGATGAATCTATCAAAGACTAGAACACACATTTGAGGTTGTTTGGTACAGATGTAGGAACGTTACTTTTGAAACCTCATGATTTTCAGCTTTCTTCTGAGATTTGGTTTCTGCAGAGAACGGGGGAAAGAAACTTTGAAAACTATGCACTAGTTACATCACTGCATTGCTTGTCCGGAGATAGAAGGGGACGCTCTAGATTAAGTTGAAGCCGGCACCATTTTATCATTGATTTTGAAAGAACCAAGGCTGACAGAAAGTAGAGGGAAAAAAGCCACGGCAAGTATCTTGGCTTTAAGTCTACAATCCCTGAAGATGTCACTGCAGGGTGTCCCTTTAAAAACAGAATCAAATCACCACACCCTGGACACTCTGTATTCCTATTTTTTTTTTCAGCAAATAAAAGGAGTCAGAAAGCAGCACAATTTCTTCTTCAATTAGTTTATATTCTATAGGGGCAAGTGCATAATGCAGAAGAAACTAATCAGGAAAGGCTAACGGTGAAAAAAGCAACTTAATTATTGCAGTCAAAGTATTTGCTAGATAAGTTTGGTTTTTATTTCCAGGGCTGAGGCTATAACTGTCAGTTGCTCTGACCTGAAAGAATGGGCTGTTTCTGGATTTACAAGATACCTTTGCTCCCATTGCAATGAGATTTTAAGTGTTTTCTCTACATAGCTGATTTCCAAATGTACACAAAGGAGGCAAAGCTTGGCTCTAGATTAGAGGACAAACGTAGTAATATATGAACTCTTAAACCAGGTGAACATAGTCTATGGAAATGAGGATTCTCATGGATTTGTGCACGTTTGAGGCCTTGAATTTTTGCTAATGCAAGATCATTTGTTCCTATAGGGTAGCGGCGCCTTTCATGCGGGTGAGATGGACAGCACTTAAGCTCATCAACAGCCATAAGAAACTAAAAGCTCCAGCTATTCTGTACTGTGCTACATTAAAAAAAAAAAAAAAAGGAGGGATGTAATGTAAAGAAATAGCACACCAGAGCTGTCCTATGCATGAGAAGTCTTCTGGTTAAAAAGGAGCCTGTGCTAGAGAAAAGGCAGGCAGACTTCTGAAGTGGATACTGATGTTCTCTATGTGCTTCTAAGTCCTGCCAAATAGTTCTTACGCAGTGTTGGGCAAGACAGTTCCATTTCTCAGAGCCTGTTTCTGTGACACAGGTAATAAAGAGTGATTTCTGTCTCCAGTCTTTTCTTTTGTCTATGCGAACAGCAAGCTGTGCAGGACCTAGGCTGTATCTTAACTGGATGTATTTGCAGTTCTTAGTACAAACGGCTCCCAGTCTCATATGTGGCCTCTAGGCACATTGGTATTACAAAAATAATTAACTGAGAATGTGTATTTATTTAGTTAATTGTAATAAATTCAATCAGGATATTGGACCTAATTTTAGCTCAGTGTAAGTCTGTTCATATTCATTGATTGGTCTGCTTTTTCTAAGCCTATTGCTTGTGACAATATTGGTTCACAAGCAGGATGTCAACATGCACATGGTGATTTCCATTGTTTGGGGTTTTTTTTTTTTCCTGTGAAATGAGCAGGTGAGGATGCCTGGAAGTTAACTGACCTATAACATATATTAAATATAGCTGATGCCTATCAATTTCTGAAGATGTAGAAAGATATAATGCAACGAAACAACTTCTGGAAGAATGCCTTAATTACTAATAGGTATGCTGAACACATGCTGAATCACCTTCAGAGAGGCATCCTCCTACACCTTATCTCACTGTCACAATGTTTTTATCTTACTGGTACAAAACCACATTTAATTTTCCCAGAGAAAATCGCGTCAAAGTGCAAAGCAACGGTTCAGCACCCAGTGAAGGCAAGTAGAATTAATTATTTGATGGCAAGAATCACAAGGATTTTTAAGACCTTTTCAGTGTTTGCTGAGTACCTTCTCCCAAGTTCTGAGCATCCTCAGACTCAGCTGAGTTTTCATACCTTAAGATGTTTTTAGTACCTCATAGGTTTCCCTCCTGACATACATGGATCTTTTCTACTTAGTTCAGAAGGATCACTGAAACGTTTAATTACAGAGTGCTAGATACTAGCACTGTTTTCCAGAATGCTGCCTGGCATGCCTAAAGAACACAGAAGGTCATCTTTGAGAGTTAATTATCACCATGTCTAACTGAAGATTTATCACGTGGTTTCTAGTAGCATCTTCATTTGGTGTCACATCAAACTTACTTTTTCTTTTTTTTTTTTTAAAGAATTCAGTTAATTCTCCTCCCCAACAGTGTTCAGCAACCTACAAGTTTCATAGAGACATCAGAAGTCTTTAATGCAGGTTTTCAGAGTAAATGAAACCTTTTTTCAGTGTGGTTGCCTTTGTAATAACAGTCTTCTTATTTGTTGGATACTTATGTAACGTAAGATGAAAAGACATTTTATAGCCTCTTGGCAAGAGGACTTAAAATTAACAGCATACCTGTGGCTGCCCTAAGCCAGGGAGGGAGTCATTTTCAGGCCATGGGAAAACTGCAGTTTTGCATCCTTCGCTTCTTCTGACTTACTGGTATTCAGTATTTCCATAGACTTGTTTTTCATGAAGGCATCATCACCATGCACGGCAAAAAAAAAAAATAAAAGAGAAAAATTAAGTAATTGATTCTGATGAAAGAACAAGAGACCGAGGTGGTAAATGATAACTGTTACCCATTAGCATTTCCCCAAAGAATGAGGTGGTTGAACTTATTCTTTCATGTTATATTTTCATGCCTGGCTGGGCTCTCCCATCGCACACAGTCAATTGGCTCTCTATGCAAGAGCTATTAACTGTCTGATTACCTCTGGCAGCAAAACCAAAGAGATGCAGTGCACATCCAGAGGTATGTATGAATCTTCAGCCTCCTGGTAGCTTTATGGGCCATATCCTGCCAACAGTCCACAGGCTCCCACTGAACTTAAAGGGTGTTTTACAAAACAATCAATGGCCCTTCACACTGCCTCCCTCTCAATATGCAAAAAGGAAAACCACAAAAAGATAATGATCTGGAGTTTGATCTCACCCTCTCTCGGCTGACAGTAGGGTAATCCCATTGAGTTTAGCTCATTTATTCTGTCAGTCAAATGACTTTCACAGGCTTTGGGCTGGGCCTTTAAACAAATGTAAACTTGATCAGAACCAAGCCCAATCACATTCATGCCCATTCTTGCTTTGAATATTTGTCTTTCATAGCACGTTTCCACCTGGAACCCGATTGACCTCAGTGCAAAGTCTTATTATGGAAAATTAAGTTGACAGCTATGTTCAAAAAAGGTAATTACTCTCCATTATAAGCACAGAACTCTCTTAATCCTTAAAGAACCGTGCTTGGAGATAAAGTTTCCTACTCATCCCCATTGATTACCAACAAACAGATACATCAGTGCTACAGTCCTCAGAGTAATGCAGTTTGTGAAGATGTGCCTGAGCTTGTCAGCTGGGACATTACTGGCTACAGCGTGGAGCATACCATGGCCAGCAAACCCACCCAGGCCCCTGGGTAAATACTTGGGCTACTGGCCTGTCCTGAGCACTGGGCTGCTCTATTTAGGCTGCTATCAATGCTTGTGCTAGCTAGTTGGGAGGCAGGTCTGGCTGCTGACTATGCGAGCTGCCCTCACCACAGGGTAGATAAAGACAGGATTGGTAAAGGTGGCTGAATCTAACCTTTGGCTACATCCCAGGGCTTCCAGGGCCAGCGGGATAGCCCAGTGGAGTCAGCAGAACAAGGTTTTTGCTCTTCTTGCCTTAGCCACTGGATGTGAGGGATGCAGCAGCCAGAAGAGCGTGGGCAGCAGAGCTTACGTGAAGCATGTCAGGCCTTCAGCTACAATCCTGCCTGGAAAAATAACTCAGCCCCATGAGATCTGTAATGACCCCAGGTGGCCGAGACCCCAGCTTCACGGCTCAAGGAAGCATGCAACTTATCAGTATATTGCGTCTACTGGGGATCAGACAGACTCACACTAATACTCCTATGTTAGGCACACTAATACTCCTTTGCCTCTTCAGACTTTGGGTTGTTTGAACTTTTTCTCTCAGCAGTAACAATTACCTGCAATACTAGAGATGGAGGCGATATTAGATCAGAAAATGACTCATTATTGAACGAGCCCTGTCAAGCAAGATAAATACAATTTAGCTTTTGGCTAATCTATTTTTGTTTGTGTTCTCAATTCATCCAAGGCACTGATTACATTGCAGTCTATCCTGCAAGCATTAAGTATATTTTGTTACAATGCTCTTTGCTTTGTAAAGCGAACATTTGTGAATACAATAACTGTATTTGTCTGCCAATATTCATCACTGCTGATGTACCATGCATCTACTCTCAGTGTCATAATGTGTAGAATAACATTTTGGGTTTTCAGGAGTTAAATTATGGAAAGGCAATATTTAATTTAACAGCATTTGAGCAACTAGAAGTCTCATTTAAGACACACTTCTGCTATCTGTCATCTTCATCTGCCAGCTGTTCCTTCCTCCATCTCTATGACTAAAGTTTTGTGGCTTGTTACTGCCTTGAATCAGCTTTGGACTTTGGCCTGAGAAGGAAAGCTAACAGGGGTTGTTTCAAGAGGCCTTGCAGGATGCTTTTGCACCTCCATGCTGAAGTTAATCAATGCAAGCAGCTCTCAGGGGTGCTCAGCACCTCATAATTTCTCCTCCTGAAAGAATTCGGGCTTTGCATTTGAGTTATTTATTCACATTGCACTTCCTCTCACTTTGTTTTTAGTTTTGTTTAGCACTTACTTAGCCTTTGGGAAGGCTATTTATGGAAATTTTAAATTTTCATTATAAAGAAAGTGTTTTGCAATTAGAAGGAGAGGAAACCATTGATCTTGATAATAGAGAGAGAAACTTTCTAACTTGCTTGGCTGGCAAATCCATTACCAATTATCTAACTTTGCAGAAGAGTTACATAGGCAAAGGCACATGGTAAAAAGGAGGTGAAAAGCATCATAAATCATGCTATCATTGTCTATTTGAATTTAATACCAAGTAAGCTGGCATGTCAGATAAGGCATTTATCGACTGTCACATTTTATGAAAGTCTTTATAGACTCAAGTAAAAGATCTCACTACAATCACTTCACGATCGAGACATTTTCTGAGAATCAGAGAGAGAACTGATGATGTTGTGCAAGCTGAGAAAAAATTGTGGCCTTGCAAAGTTCCATCACACATGTAACAGAACGTTAATAATCAAGATTGCTGCTGCTTTTCCTAACCTGACCGCAATATCATATGGAAAGGGCCAAACCAAAAATATTAGCAATGAATTTACAATACTTTGGAACCCAGAGAGCTGTAGACCTTATTCAGGAGAGGCAAGAACTACACTTATGGCCCATCATTATGTTTGCCTGCTACTGTGCTCCTTTAGGTCTTTTGCTGTATTGCTATTGATAGTGAAAAATACTCTTGCAGAGCCTACTGGTTAATCATGGTATGTTAAACAAGCTGCTAAGTGATATGGGAAACCATCGTAAAGATACTTAGGTGAGCCTGATACACTATACTATGTATATAACCTCTTTCCATCTGATAGTACTATCATCTGGTATGAGCTGTGTGGGAGCCCGCAGTGCCTATCAGCCTGAGCCGATGGTTCATACCACATTTCTCATGCAGATGATTCTGTCTCCTAGATTTATCCCGCAGGCTAGACAAGACTCAGAGGATAGGATGAAAATAAGTGAAGTAACTTCTCTTCTCCCTCCTTAGTACATAACACTGCATTGTACTCCTTGTCAGGTACATTTTGAAACAATAGTTTAATTTTCTCATCTATAGCACAAGGTATTATCATCACTATCATTACTATTATTACATGATATCATTTAAACTAGTCCAAAATTGCATACCTGTGTGTAATTCCATCTCTCTCTCAATCAGCTGAGCCAGACAGATGAGATAACTGTGCACAAGTGAATCCAGGGCCCTGAGCTGGTTGGGTTCCATCAGCTTGGAAGCAAAGGCAGCAGAGGGTTTCTAAAGAAGAGGTAGGTTTGTGAATAAGATTGTGTTAACTTCCCTTGCTAGAAGAGCAGGAGAGAAGATCCAGTCTGAGTTGTGGATCTGGATTTCCTACTGAGAAAGCGCATTGGAGTACAAGAGCCTTGTGTCTGACGCGTGTTTCCAGCCAGCTCCACTGGACTGAGGACTGGAAGGGTGACAGCACTGTCTGAAACAGCCTGGCAGTGGTCAGTGCCAGCAACAAAATGCTTGAACTCAAGAGCTCAAAGTGGTGTAACAGACCTGTGGTCTGATCCTTACCTTCTTCCAACCCCTGCCTGCACTTTCTATTAGGTAAATCACAAGGGTGACTTTTCCTGACAGTGATTTGTGAAAGGATGGATGCTTTATGGGTTGCCTGCCAGGCATGCACCAAAAGCCAACATCTGGCTCAGCAAGCTTCCTCCTTATCTTTAGGCTGATAGCATCGAAGGTCTATTCTGGTTTGGAGCTGATTCTTGCTAGACAGTGAATGACTCGTGAAAGTGGCTAAAACAAGCGCACTCACTACTGTAGCTTCTAAGCTACTAAGGACTGGACTCAGCTATTTGAAGAATAGGTGCCTAGTCCTATGGGGTGTGGTCTCTGGAGAGGGACAACAATCTGGAGCAAACTGGCTAAACTGTGTGAGGAGAGTCCAGCACAGATGTGTCTCCCAGAGCTGTCATCCCCTCTCTTGAAGGGTTTGGTCCCTCTTCATCACCCAGTCAGGTGCCTGTTCCAATCTGACCTCAGCCACCGAATCCTTCTCAGGACAAAAGGAGATGAGGTTTCTTGCAGATCTGCGAGACAGCCCTCCCAAAGCAACAAGCTCTGGCCTTCCCCTCGGTTGTTGACATTTCAAATAATACTTTGTTGCTGTTACATTTCTGCTGTAAGGATAACAACCGCTAGTCAGAAAATATTTTCATAGCACAGAGGGTGGGCTAGGAACAAGGGAAGCTGCACTTGCAAATTCCACACACTGCACTTGAATTTTCACCTCTTGATGCTGGAGCTGTGCACACAGGGTCCGGATGGGATATTTTTAAAGGCTATTTGTCCTTGTGCTGATGGTGCTAAAGGAATGGAACAGATCTTCAGTACTGCACTGCGGTTAACCAAAAGGGCTGCTTAGAACCAAAGCCCCAGACATGACCCAGTGAAAGGTGTCAAAGACGCTAGAAAGAAACAAAAGGTTTAAAATGGCTCAATATCAGAAGGAGATCCAAGTCCTCAGGAAGCCCACCTGTGAAAGCCCCTCTGCCTGCCTGATTGGCATCACGGATCTGTTACAGCAGAGTCCAGAGGAGGCCACAAAGATGATCAGAGGCCTGGAGCACCTCTCCTACAAGGACAGGCTGAGAGTTGGGGTTGCTCAGTCTCGAGAAGAGAAGGCTCCAGGGAGACCTTAGAGCCGCTTCCAGTACTGAAAGGGGCTACAGGAAAGATGGGGAGGGGCTCCTGATCAAGGGACAGGATGAGGGGGAACAGCTTAGAGCTGAAAGAGAGAAGATTTAGATTACATATTAGGAAGAAATTCTTTCCTCTAAGAGTGATGAGGCACTGGAACAGAGAAGCTGTGGCTGCCCCATCCCTGGAGGTGTTCAAGGCCAGGTTGGATGAGGCTTTGAGCAACTCGATCCACTGGGACATTTCCCTGCCCATGTTTGGGGGGCTGGAACTGGTTGATCTTTAAGGCTCCTTGCAACCCAAACTATTCTATGGGTCCATGATCATCAGTACCCTTTTTTCTCTGGTGATGCCATACTGAGATGTGTAATGCTTTCTTCTCTCAGACACTATGCTTGGAACTAAAATTCCCCGTTCCCATCTGGCCCTTGATCATCCCAGGACACTCTTCATGAGAGATGGAATTGGTTTCTGTGGCTTTGGACAAAACTATCCTAATCCACGTACTCCATGCTGAATAGCTGCCACACTGCCCTGGTGGTGCTCCTTGCCCATCAGTAAAGCTGTGTTTGATTAGTTCGTAAAGTGCAGTGGCATCCTGGATGAGGAAGGTTACCATAAACTACTGGTAACGGCTGCCTGTGCTGTAGATCCGTGGTTTGCATCAGCAGTTTTCTGCAGAAGAAAATCCCATGGATATCTGTGTGGGTTCTTGAGAGCTCCAGGGAAATATCAGGAATGAATCCAAGGTAAAGGATGGTAACTCTGCAATATAAATGAAGCCAGCACATATTTTCACGTACATTTTTGCTTTCCACTGGAATTGTTCCAAGAGTGGAAGCATCAATAAGGAAGAATATGACCTCAGTTCCCCTTTAGGGGGTGGTAACAGTTGTAGTAAGGGGAAATTGATGCAAGTCTTCTTATAATATCACACCAGCAGAGCCATGATCAGGAGATAACAAAGAAAAAACACATTAAAGTCCATATTCTTAAACTTTTAAGGGTAATGTAATCAAGCTGGTGATTAGTCATAAACTTTTTATCAATGGAAAACGATAGATTTTCCCGTCAAAGACTCCAAATCACATTTTGCTATCACTCTAACTTCATCAAGCACACACACAATCTCTCCCCACCAGCCCAACATCAGTCTGAAATGGCTTAATGGGAGCCAATGGAATTACACCAAGGTAAAAATCAGCTCGAGGAGATAATGACAAGGTAGCAGGATCCTTCTTTAAACTCTGATACCTACACATTGTCAAAGAAATGGATCTGAATCCATATTCCTAGTGGACAACAGTAAATTTTTATGGCACGAGTAGTGCATTGCTTTGTAGATAAACTACGTGTTCCTTAAAGGCATTAAATTTATAATCCCAGAGGCAAGGGTGTGAACGACCTGTGCTCCCAACAGCACACAGAGTGGCATGAATCCTGCCGGATAATGCTGTTACTACAACAGGAGAGAAAAAGAGGGGTGACNCACACAGAGTGGCATGAATCCTGCTGGAGAGAAACATAGGAGTTATAGTTTGCCACAGCCAGCATGGATAAAATGGTCAAGAGCTTATATATTCATGTTCCAGTGAAGGGAAAGAATAGCCGCCACAATTCCTTCCTACAGGATTCCCTGCATTATTGCAACAACCCCACTGCAAATCTAAGCTAGTCTGTGTACGAACATAAAATCAGAACATCACACCTCAAGCAAATAAAGCCTGGAGAAGGTGTCACCTCTAACTGAAAGTATATGCTGATGTAAGAGTGCACAACATTTTAGGGTTCCTTTGTAATGAGCTCCCACGCTGTAGCCTTAAACCTCAAGGATCTGTAAAAGTTATTATGTGATGTTTTCAGCATTCAGTTTCACTGTGACAGTCCTTTATGATGTGTATTACAGAAGAAAACTGTTAAGCTAATCATATTAGTACCAAATCTTTGTAATATAATAGCTTCAGACATTTTGAGTGATGCACAACTTGACTTTTCATAAGTACAGAAAGACAAAACTTTCACAGAAGTTATTTTCCTGCTGCTTCCCCAAGTCCATCTGTTAGAGTTGCTAAAGATCAAGGGCCATCTTTTTTTTTTTCTTTTCTACAGACTGAATGGTGGAAAAGATGCTTGGCTTCCCAGGGCCTAATTCTGCACTTTTTTATTCCCTGGGACAGTCTCTTCAAGCATTATCGATTTGTCTTTCTCTCTTCCTTTCTAAGACATGCCTGGTATAAATCATGTATGAAATATAATTCTTTATTTCAGCTGCTGTTGACAGCTTAAATTATTAAAAGGCATTTTAAAGTTCTTTTTAGGTTTCTCATTTTCACAATATTA
Organism: Piaya cayana; assembly: GCA_013389865.1. Classification (NCBI taxonomy): domain Eukaryota; kingdom Metazoa; phylum Chordata; class Aves; order Cuculiformes; family Coccyzidae; genus Piaya; species Piaya cayana. The sequence continues at coordinate 47,817 of WAAB01020689.1, read as the reverse complement.
TTATTTTCCTTTCTGCGTTTCATTCAGTTTTAGTAGCAGAAGGAGCCTTATTGGAGTTACATTTTCCTTCTGTTTATTAACACTAATTCCACTGTTGGCCTTTGATGAGCCGTTATATGCAAAGAAGAAAAAAATATACAGGCAATAAATACTCTAAAACACCTACACAGAACTGTGTATACTTAAAGAAAAACTGAATTTGCATCCTAACATTTTAAGAAGGGCTCTTTAAGCTTGAAACAGGAGCAGATTCTTTTAAACTTTCCCAGAGAATAGCATTGACCTTGCAGATCAGATAACCGGTGGTCTACAAGAGTTCAAATATGTCTACAAGAGTTCATATATGTCATCAAGACTTTATTTTCCTGCTTGATGTTCCTTGGCCCAGTTGCTCCAATCGGGCTAATTACACCACCCCCCAAAAAAAAACCCTCACAAGAGGACGGTACAACCAGAACCAACGTCAGCAAATCAGAGCTGGGTACATGGTAGGAACAAGGATAAATGAGACTGCATGTGGAAGGCTGGATTTTTGCTGAGTGACTGTAATCTGATGGGTACAATATATTAAAACTAATGGAAACATTTGATTAAAAATATGCTAGATCTTTGCACAGAGTCTTATCATAAAGCCACCTCAGGCAGGCAGCCAAGTGCTTAGCTGCAGCACAAACGACCATGATAGAAATAGGAATTCCTCCTTCCACAAAAGCTTGCCAGAAGGACACCTGGGGTTCTTAGACCTCTGCTGCCTTTAAATGTTTGCACTGAGAGACAGAGATATGCTGTCATCACCCTTAAAAATGCAGACAGTTCTGCAAGCATCATCTCCCCAAGCCCGTGACTTCTAGATGTACATCCAGGAAGTCTTAATCTCCCTAAGAGACCACCTGCCTTGGTCCTCCAAACAGCCTTCAAGGTCTATGGTTTTATTTGAGAAAAATATCAATCAGTATGCCAGGAGACAGAGTGGTCCTCCTGCTTGTACCAAAACCTTAACTGAGGGTCAAACTGCAGCGGTGAAGCCCTAATCTCTCTCTGTCTGTTTTCACTGAAACCGAGAGGTCACCAGTGATGCTGGTATGCCCACAATATCTTCTGTATCCCATTGTGAAGTGCAAGCATCTCAAAACATGCTGTCTCTTTCTTGCTAGCTTTGCAGCCAGCTTTGTTTTGGTGACACATTTGCTTTGTTGTTCCCTTAACCTTAGTTATCGCTTGGAAGATGCAGGAGCCTCTAAGAAGAAAGAACTGCATCCAAGCCCACGTGAGAACTGTTCCTCTTAATTCCTCCTCTAACAGGCTGTAGCTTGTGAAATCAAATAGGGATTGCATGTTAGTACAAAAACTGACCAGTAAATCTCCATTGATTTTTTTTTGTATTAACTAAAACTTTCACTAATGTCTTTATAAGAAATGAATGCTTTTCAAAGCTGTTGAGGAAGTTATTGTCAACAATCGGCATTTGTTTTACTCCAGCATGAGCCGTTTCAGGGAATTCAACCAGGAGAAGACTAAACACTTTCAGCAACTGCTACTGTGTAGTTCAGGTTAGCTTTAACTTCAAACTGTACCCTTAGGCTCCAGTTCATCAATGTATTTAAACATATATTTAATTTCTAAGCATATGAGTAATTCTGGTGTATTACTTATTTAAATTTAGGCACAAGTTCAAGACTTTGCGTGAATGAGCTTCTAAATCATCCCTAATCTGGCCTCATTTCCATCAATGCAAATCATTGTGCTACACCATTTGATTACTCCAGAAGCAGGCAAAAATATTCTCAGTATGCCTCGAGAAAATTTTACTGGTTTTATACCACCATTTTGCTGAAATTCAGCTTCTTTAGCCAGTTCTAACCCCAGCATGAATTGAAAGCCAAAGCTGGGATTTGGCTAAATACTTTGGTTGTTTTAAAAATATGCTCAAGCTATACACAGGTTTTAAAGACATAAGGGTATGGTTTTATCATGCATTTCAAACAAAAATGTAGCCATTCCCTTTTTCTAGATCTTCCTTCTCCCAGCCCAATACTCTGAGAAGTATCCTATGCATCTCAGGACTTGCTGCATTTAGCACCTATGCCATGATATACCCACACACCAGCTTGTGCATGGCAGAGAGACCACTCTGTGTACTTTGTGTTGGAAAGAAATATTAAGGTTTATCTTGGTTTTTGAAGTCTTGGATTTGCATGCTGTACCATCTTCCAGTTAAGAATCTCTGTCAGATGATCTCATTTAATTTCACTGTGTTCATTCTTACTCCGATGCGTTCACGACTAGAGAACCCCAGAAACACATCCTTTGAGTTTTTTAGCTGCATGAAAAACACCTCCTTGCTGTAATCAAGCAAATATAAGTTTTACACATGCAGACTGAGCCTTTGCATTTTCTGAATGACTGGGGATTCTACTAACTGGTAACAGCAGACCTAAGCACTTGAGTGAAGCTGCTTAAGTCCCAGGCTGGGAATCAAGACAACATAAAAGATAAAGAGAATTTTGAATGGAATGACATTACTTTTTTCATTTTGATGGTTCTTTATTTTGAGAGTGCACACTGATGCCACTACAAACTCTAAGCTCTTCCTAGGCCAAGGTAATGTTAAGATCACAGAAGATATCATACATGGGAGGGAAAAAAAATCATCTCTGGTGCAGTTGTTAATCAAAACTGACACTCACATTTTATTTTTACTTTTTTACTTTAATCTCTCTGAAATGTAAGACACATTCAGAAAGATGATTCCTATTCCTCTTCCCCTCCTCCCCTCCCCAAGAAGAAGCATCTAGTTTAAGGTTGTGAATCTGAGTAATTTAGAAAATGATGTAAACACAAATGAAAATTAGCCAACAAAAGAAATTCAATTGAGTTAAATAGGCTATTATCATACCTTACATTCTCTTCTGTCACTAGCTTTAGCTCCTTGATGGAGTCAGGTAAGAACTAACCAGAGGGGACACTATTCCAAACACAGCAAAAAGAAACAAGAATTATAAACTAAATAGTATTCAAAGATGTAGCTCTAGGATTATGTGTTTCCACAGAGCTATGCTATTCCATACACGTTTTTAACCAAACTTGGCTGCACCACAAGTAAAAAAAATCCAGTTGCCACAAGCAGATCCAATTAAGAGTAAATATTTCTGAGGACTTCACTAAGACTGCAATCTCATCTTTCAAGGTTTTCAGTTCTTAACTTCCTTCATTGATTTATGGAAACAGGTAGACCAGATTCCCCAAAGCTTGTCACCCTGCATCATTATTTCTAGTTTTACCTATCTAGTATAACTGCTGCAGATTTGAAATGGCAGCACTCCGGATCCATTCACTTGGCACACACATAAAAGTGCCCTCAAAAGGCAAAAGGTGGTAGAAAACCCAAGCAATGTAAGTTTATTTGATTGTAGTCATTAGTGCTATACATTACAGGTTCAATCCTGCTCCCTTTGATGTTGATGGTAATACTCCCATTGAATTCATGTGCTCTGAAAAAATACCTGAGCTTTGCAAATTTATCATTTTGTCATCTATGCTTCAGGTCAAACTTATAATCCAGTGTTTTAGACTTGGGTTTGAGCCAAATGATTTTTACTAAAGGTTCAAAGAGCACATACTCATCCTTCAGAGAGGTGCCAATCCACTTTACGACCAAGGAGCAAAACAGTTGAAGTTTTCAAAACGGTCTGAAGGATGCAAACATCTTGCAGGTGACTACAACAATCTCAGCTCCTGTGGTCTTGCTGCAGCAAACAGCAAGATCCTCCTTTAGTCGAGGGTACGACAGTGCCCATCTGCTTCGAAAGAGATGTGAAAGTCATTTGCAGAACACCAGAAGTGAAGGAGACTTTCCAGGCTTGTTCATGCTACTGAACTGCAGCTCCTTTAGTGAAATATCTTAAGTCCTAATCATTTATATTATCAGCCCACTATTTTTAAGGGAAGCAGGTTTCTTTCCTCATGCTCACCTTCTCTCAGGCCCTGACAGAGAACAGTAGAAGGTGAGAAACGTTAGGTAGTAACAGGTAAGTTCTTCTGGTCATCGTGGCCATTCAATCAAATTCAACAGCAATATTCAAGAAGTCTGAAAGAAAGCAGATGAACTTCTCCAAAATGGGACTTCACTTTAAGTCAACAGGAAGAATTAGAGAATACAGAATGGGTGTCAGATGGTCATAGGATGTCAATTTTGAAAGCCTTTCTCTCCATCTCATGTAAACATACCAAGAACTGGGACCTTACTGGAGAACTGCCGAACTGCCATCAGCAGTGATTAGAGAAGATGAGATAACAGGGGAGCCAAGCACCTGATGGACAGAACTGACTAGAGCTGCTGCTGGCTTAAATTAGAGTTAAGAAGTCCTGAACACCAAAAAAAAATCAGGCCCTGGAGGTTATTTGTATCACTTTTATTCAGAGTGTGTTGCAAAGATATGGCAACCACATTTATCACTTTTGGGCAGGAAAGCAGAGTGCAGGAGACTGAAACAAAAAATGGAATGTGTGGCTGGATAGACTCGGATCCAGACTCTGGAAAATGAGTGGCAGAGACAGTGACAAAAAATGTGCCAGGTCTCATTTGTATTCAGACAAGAGTGCCAAGATAAGCTTCTGCCACCACCCCTCTACCTCTCTCTGAAGCCGAAGTGTTTAACCTGGAAGCAAATTTCTACCAGCCCAGCCCATCCAACAATATGGATCTGCAAAATTTCATTAGGGTTTTGCCACTAATGAATAACACAGTGTAGGATTCATTCCAGTATACTCTGTGCTCTCGCCCCAGTCAAGTCAGCATATCAGCAAACTACCCTGTTACAGCGACCCAACAGCTGCTGACTTCAGTGGGAGCAGAAGTGAACCGATAATCACCACAAAACATAGAATCATGGAATGGTTTGGGTTAGAAGGAACCCTAAAGATCATCCAGTTTCAACCCACCCACCACGAGCAGGGACACCTTCCGCTGGACCAGGCTGATTCAAAGCTCCATCCAACCTCATCTTGAACACCCCCAGGATGGCCCCTCTGGGCCATCACATTTCCCTGTCATTTTTGTCTTGCAATACTGGTGAAAACAGAGATGAAAAATAGTAACACAATGCTTCAAAAACTACTATCAATATCCAATTCATCAGCAAACTTCTAATCGTATTTATAATATGCCTTTAAATTGTATTGCAACACTTAATGGAGGAAGTATCAGTTTTGGGAATAGGGAAAATGTTTCTTTTCTACATTGTAAATTGAGTTTAAATGCTCTGTGTGGCTAGGATGTGCTTTTTCACACCTCACTAATCTTCTTCAAACATCAAAATCTACATTAGTAATTTTCATGCTAATACATTACCAACATGTACTGTCAGCTGAGGACTCTGGTTAACAGTGCACAGCAAAACAGAAACTGTAGCTGCTGGTTTTAAAATCAAAATATTTTCCATTGAGAGGTTTTAACTTCGAGGATGTTGCTGCATAAAGATACTGTCTATTCACCTCGACACTGTCTGCCAGGCTTCCTTTGGTGCCTCTCCTTCCAACGGCCTGTTTCTGGCATGGCTGAACATGAAGATTCTCTCGTTGAAGACAGAAACAAAACAAGCCCTTGTTTCCTTCCTTTTTCTTGCCAGTCCTTAGCTCTTTTGCCACCCCCTTCTCTGCTTTCTCACCTCTGCCATCCAGGCTAAACTTGGGCTCTTTTCTGTCAGCTCCAGAAGGTCACTATGGTGTGTCCCTGCCTGGACAGGGGCAAATCGTAGAATCACTAGGCTGGGGAAGAACTTTGAGGTCATCAAGCCCAACCATACCTGTTCACTACTGAATCATATCTCTGAGCACCTCGTCTACCCATCTTTAAATATCTGAGGAGCCTGATCCAGTAGGTGTCCCTGCCCACAGCAAGGTGGTTGGAACTGGATGGTCTTTAAGGTCCCTTCCAACCCAAACTATTCAAAGGTTCTANTCCTGTCCCCTGTCCCTTGGGAGAAGAGGCCAGCACCCTCCTCTCCACAACCTCTTTTCAGATAGTTGTAGAGAGCAATAAGATCTCCCCTCAGCCTCCTCTTCTCCAGGCTAAACAACCCCGGCTCTCAGCCGTTCCTCACAGGCCTGTTCTCCAGCCCCTTCGCCAGCTTTGTGGTGATTATAGGCTCGGTTCTGCTCCCAGTGAAGCCAGCGGCGCTCGGGTTTTGCTGTGACGGGGCAGATTGTGTCGGGGACCCCGCTACGGATTCTCCCACACGCGCCGCAGCATCCGCGCGGCTCTTCGGAAGATTACGGCGGCCGGCGGCACGCGAGGAATGCGCGCACCCGGCGGGGCGGGATGACGTCATGAGAAAGTGCCGGGCGGGAGCGGCGTCCCCGGCAGCGGGGGGGGGAGGTCAGGAAGGAAGGGAGGAAGGAAGCAAGGAAGGAAAGAAAGAAGGAAGCGCCGTCGTAAGCCCCTGGGGGCGAGAGCGGCGGCGGCTGTGACCGGGCTATCCCTGCAGGGCGGGCTGAGAGCGTTAGGGAGGCGGGGAGGGGGGAGCAGGCGCTTACCGAGCCGGGGGCACCGGGCAAAGGTGGCATCGGGCGCTACCGGTGACAGTGGGCAAAGAGAGACCGGAGCCAGTGCGATACCGGGCAGTGAGGGACCGGAGCCGGTGCGATACCGGGCAGTGAGGGACCGGAGCCGGTGTGTGATACCGGGCAGTGAGGGACCGGAGCCGGAGGGACCGGAGCTGGTGTGATACCGGGCAATGAGAGTACCGGGCTTTACTGGTGCTACCGGGCAGGAGGGGACCAGGCGCTCCCGGAGCCCCCGCTGCCGAGTGGGAGCGAGACCCCATCGGTGGGAACGTCCCGCCCCGTCCCCTCGCCAGCCCGAGCTGCCCGTGCCGGCGGCGGCTCGGTGGCTTCTGAGCGTTCGCCTTTTGTCTCGTGAACCGGGCGAGCCCCGGCGCCGAGATCTGCCCGGTAACAGCCCGGCGCCCCCATTGGCTCCCGCTAATGGGCGCTTCCTGCGGCCGCGCCGCCCGCCGGGGGCTCCCCCGGGGCAGCGCCGCTCCCCGCCCCGCCGCTGCGATGAATGAAACGCCGGCCTCCTGCGGGGAGGGGGGGAACCGACCCCTCGCCGAGCCCAGCGGGGCTCCGAGTCCCCCTCTCCTGGGCAGGGCTGGGCGACGTGGGCAGGAGCAAAGCGTAGGATCGCTAGCTTGGAAAAGACCTTTGAGATCATCGAGCCGAAGCGTGTCTGTCCGCTACTAAATCATATCCCTAAGCACCTCGTCTACGTGTCTTTTAAATACCTCCAGGGATGGGCACTCGACCACCTCCCTGGGCAGCCTTTGCTGGTGCCTGAGAACGCCTCTGGTGAAGAAACTCTTCCTGATGTCCAATCTGAGCTATCCCTGGTGCAATTTGAGGCCATTTTCTCTCATCCCGTCACTTGAAATAATAACACTTAACACCTACATCTCTACAACCTCCATTCAGACAGTTGCAGACAGTGATGAGGTCTCCCCTCAGCCTCCTCCAAATGTTTGGAAGCATCCCGTCCTGGGGAGAAGGAGCAGAGACCTGCTGCCCCAGTCGCTTCCTTGTCAGCCCCAAAGCAGCTGCTCCCTAGAAAGGTGTTAGGATGCAAAGCAAGTCAATGAAACAGGATCCCCCAGTCGTGCATTGCAGGGAGACCGCATTCCAGTACGGGACTGCAGGGTCATGGCGTGTTGCTCCATTAAAAATTAAAACCTTCCCGGCCAAGTGAAGTTGTGAAAACAGAAGCGCGTGTTCCGTGTACAAAGCACAATAGACAGAGAGACAGAGGGACGTGGGCAGGGGACAGCTTCCACGCTGAGAAACCATCTGGATTGGCCCCGGGGTCTACAGCAGGCAAGGGGACACTGAGATCCCTCAGCCTTCGATGTTCTCCTAATGGACAACGCCAAAATGGAGACAAATGGTCAAGCAAGCCAGTAAGCTAGGAAAGATGGGCAGGTATTTCCTGCAAAGAGATTATGTAAGCGCAGGACTGTGCAATAACTTGCCCTCTGATCTTTGGCACTGCTTTCCCCACAGGTCATGCCACAGAGATGCTATATGACTCCGTGTCATGTCCTTCATGGCGTGTCCACAATGGTATGTACACCACGACATGTTCTCCATGGCTCGTCCCCTATGGCATGGTGTGTCCACCATGGCATGTCCACAACGGCACGTCCACCACAGCCATGAGGCCCTTCTGCTGCCCGAACGCCTGCCATGAGCACTGTTCCATCACTGGGTATTCCTGCTATTGGTGCCACATCCAGGTGATAGTAAATCACCAAGGCTGAGGTTATTGCGAGCACTTACATTTGGAGGGGCAGGTAGGCAGAAAGTAGCATGAACCCCAAGTTTATGGCCTTCGCACCTCTCCCCGCTCCACTTTGATGCTGGCAACACCTTCAGTGTTCTCCAGTGGGCCCCAAGCTCCCCTATCAGCCCCTCAAAAAGCGAGAAGATTGAGATACACTGTTTTTTTTTTCATTAAAACCAATACAGACGTAAGCGTTTTCAGGTAAAGGCAGTTCAAACCAGGGAAAGGGAGTTATTTACGGTGGGGCCCCACCGTTTAACGTCACGCGTGGACAGGCTGTCCTGGCGGCACGGCGTGTCGGATGAGGCCCCAGCAGGCTCTGGCAGCTGCCAGCACCTCCCTCTTCCCCCGCGCCCCAATCCATCTCCCTTTAGGTGCTGGAGGAAGCTCTGGCCACCATTTTGCTGCTCTGCTGGGATGTTTTTTCTGGCTGGGGGTGGGGTGCTGAGTGCGGCTTGCCCAGCGTGCATCGCTCAGATTTAGCTGTCGCCCTGTCCCCTGCCACCTCTGTGTGCCTTTTGGAGGGTAAAACCTTTTAAATGAAAGACGTTGGGAAAAAAAAGCAAACAAAAAAAAAAGTGAAGAGACAAAAAAGCACTATCTTGGCAGAGGGAGGAGACCCCAATTGCTTTAAATTTCTGGCATGCAGCAAAACCATCTAGGCTGGGAAAAAAAATAGGAATGAGGAAATGGGAGAAAGCTTTTTCCCTTGGGATCAACTTCCAAAACTGAGAGTTCAGGTTGGGAGCATCTTTTTTAAGGGACAGATATCACAGGTATGCAATAGTAATAATAATAATTGATAATGCAGAGCAACGGACCAGTGCTGCCCTGCTCCCTTCCCCGGTGCCCCCAGTACAATAACACCAACCGAGCCTCCTCGTATTTATATCCCTGCGTGTCTGTGTGTGGCCTTAGCCCCCATTCATCATTTGGCTCCCACTGCAGAACTCGCTCCATTTTTAAAATTATGCATGATACACTGAAGAGACAATTTGGGTTTCCCCCACCTCTCCCTTGCCCTTGAAGAAAGCAAGCCCTTGTCTCATTTGCATTTGCATTAAAACCCTGCTCTCTATAAGCTAAGCAAAGGGGAAGGACTTGAAGCCTATGGGATGGCTTTAGGGCTCTGCCCCTTGCTTTTGGCTCTCTCTCTCTCTTTCTCATTCTCTCTCGTGCTTTGATCTCTGCTTAACAACAGTAACGTCACAGGGACTATACAGGAGAGTTTTGTTGGAAGTTAGAAAGTTTTGCAGCCTCCAGAGGGCTGTAGCGGCAGTAGCAGAAGCAGCATCCAAGGGACTCCTGGAAGGGGAAGAGAGGGAGCGACTGACTCAGTCCTGCTGCAGAAAACCGACTCGAGGCGACGGAGGCAGACATGGAACATCAGCTGCTGTGCTGCGAGGTGGAGACCATCCGACGAGCCTACCTGGACGCCAACCTCCTCAATGACAGGGTGCTGCAGACAATGCTGAAGGCGGAGGAGACCTGCTCGCCCTCCGTCTCCTACTTCAAGTGCGTGCAGAAGGAAATCTTGCCATATATGAGGAAAATAGTTGCCACTTGGATGCTGGAGGTTTGTATCTCGGGCATTTTTTCCCTTGCAAGCCACGGCACCGAGATGAATTAAACCGAGGAGCCGCTCTTCCCCCCCAGCTCCCCTCCCGAATCCAGTTTCCCCGGCGCCGCACACGTTGCTCCGGCTCCGCCGACGCCCGCGTGGAAACGGAGGGGGACGCGGCGCTGCCACCGCCGACCCCGTTATCGCCGCTTCTTTTAGCCCCCGGGGGTTGCAGCAAGCGGAGAGGGGGACCCACCCCCCCAAAAAAATAAACCCCAAACCCTCAGGGGGAGCCCCGGTTGCTTCTCCAGCCGTCGGGGCGAGGCGGTAGAGGCGGAGGGGAGCGCGGAGCCGGTTCGGTGGGACCGAACCCCCCACCCCCCCCGGCTAACAGCTCTGGGATTTTTTAGTTATTTATTTAGAATTTTTTTTCATTTTTCCTAGGGATTTTACTTTAAATTAATATCCTTGTACACGTATGCAAGCTGCCCGTGCCAGTATTATGCGCCATCTTTGTTCTTTTTTATCTG
>WAAB01020689.1:0-37346 GCA_013389865.1 Piaya cayana | reverse complement strand
AAAAAAAAAAAAAAAGAAAAGGGGGGGTTTATTAATCGAAAGAAGAGAAGAAGAAAAAAAAATTAAGAAAGTCCCGGGGAGGAAGCCAAGGGTGTGTGTGTGTGGCGGGGGGAGCGGGGAGAGGGGCCGGGGAAGGCGGTCGGGGGGGTCCCCGCTGGGGCTGCGGGTTGGGGGACCCTTCGGAGGGGCTCCCAGCTTTTCTTTTGGGGGGAGCTGCGGGGTGAAAGTTCCTTTGTTCGAGGAGAGGCTGTGGGTTCCCCCCTCAAAGAGGTTCTTGTGCGGCGGCGGCGAGCTGCGAGGTCGCTTGGGGAAAAGCCGGTGGGAAAAGGCTTCGCTTTTTTCGTGGGAGACCTCCGAGGGGGATCCCAGCGGAAACCCCGGGAGCCCAGCTACATTTTCGTGCTTTTTGCACAGCCCTGCGAGCCCGCGGTCTATTTTTAATTAATTTTTGAAAGCCCAGCGCCCTGCCTCTGCTGTGGGAAACGTCGCGCCGGGCTGTGCTGCGGGGCGAGGGAGGGAGGCGGTGGATTTCACTTCGGGGGGCTTCCCCGGAGCCCCCCAGCGGCACCAGCGCTGCGGGGCTGGGTAAAGGACCCCCTCCGCTTCATTTTCAGCCCTTTTTGAAAGCCCGGGCGATTTTTTAAATATTTTTAAATATTTTTTGAAAAGATGACGTCTGGGGAAATGCGGCTGGACGCCACCTTTGTGTCTCGAGCGGAGAAGGGGAATCGGCAGCACAACAAGCGAATTAGATGACAAAATAAAAGCGAAATAAATAAATCCGGGGGCCAGCCTGTTCCCAGGCACCGGGGCTCGCCTTTTCCTCCGTTTTTCTTTTTTCTTACCTTTATTTCAAAACTCTTCTAGGGGTGGAAAGATGGGGACAGACCTCCTCTTCGATACCCCCCCCCATTTCTTTTTTTTTTTTTTAAACCACGAATCGCCTGCGGATTGCAAACGCTTCATTTATCCCCACTTTGTCACTCGTGACGTTCTCTTTCATTTTCTTTGATTCCTCTGTTTTTCCCTTATTTACCACTTCCCCCCCCCCCCCCATTTTCCTCCTTGGTCTCCTTCAACCTTGCCCTGCAAAGCCTGGGGGGCCGGAGGAGGGGAGGGCAGCGGGACAAGCTTGGATTTCGCTTATTATTAAATTATTCTTCAACCATCTCTTTTCTTCTTGCAGGTTTGCGAGGAGCAGAAGTGCGAAGAGGAAGTTTTCCCCTTGGCTATGAATTATTTGGACAGATTTTTGTCGTTCGAGCCCCTCAAGAAGAGCCGGTTGCAGCTGCTCGGAGCTACCTGCATGTTTGTGGCTTCAAAAATGAAGGAAACTATTCCTCTGACCGCAGAAAAACTGTGCATTTATACAGATAACTCCATTAGACCCGACGAATTACTGGTAATTTCACGTTTAATCACCTCAGGAAAAAAAAAAAGAAATAAACGTGTAAAAGCGACCCAAAACTCCTCAGACGATGTGGAACTGAGGGGACGGGGCTGCGGCCCCCGGGNGAAAAAAAAAAAGAAATAAACGTATAAAAGCGACCCAAAACTCCCCAGACGATGTGGAACTGAGGGGACGGGGCTGCGGCCCCCGGGGGGGGGGAACCCGGGGGGGCACCCGGGCTGCCCCGGTGGCGGCGCGCGGCGCGGGCGCCCCCTGGCGGCTCCGGGAGGGAGTGTCCCTGCTCGCCCGCCCCGGCGCGCTCGCTCCCCGCATCCCGAGCGAAAAAAAGCGGATGCTGCTCGTGTGCGAGCCGAGCTAACCACGTTTTCCTCCTTCCTCTTCTCTCCTTACCCCCCCCTTCCCTTCCCTCTCTTGTCTTTGCAGCAAATGGAGCTGCTTCTGGTGAATAAGCTGAAATGGAATCTGGCTGCAATGACCCCCCACGATTTCATTGAACATTTCCTTACTAAAATGCCTCTGGCAGAGGACACCAAGCAGATCATCCGTAAACATGCTCAGACTTTTGTGGCTCTGTGCGCTACAGGTATGAGCCCTGCACGTTAACGCAAAGCGTGTTGCTCCCTTTCACGCACCTACCCCCGGCTTGTAACGCTTCCCGTAGCTGTGGTCTAAAAACGAGCTCACAGAGCTGCGGGGAGGTAGTTTAAACCCCGATTATTGCCCCTTGTTGTTTGCAGAAGGTGGATTACTTTGCAGAGGTAAGTTTGTTTTTTGTTTTTCAGAAGATATTTCACTTCCGAGTTGTGTGTGTGGTGGTGTCGGGGAGGGAGAAGTTAATACCCCCCCCTCTTTGCACCGTAACCGTGGTGTCGCAGACGATTTCTTCATCTCTGTACGCTGGGTTTTGTGTGGGGGCTGCAAAAGGCTTACAGCCTGTACGGGGAATCCCATCTCGGAGAGTTTTTAAAGGCAGATTTTGCTGGTGAATAGCTCTGCGTGGGGGGTTTGAAAACTTCCCTCTTCAGGTTGCCTCTTCCCCCTCCCCAGTGGCTGGTGGATTGGAGGAGGGCCACGCGGCGCAGAGGCTTTCCTGGCACAGGACCGAGCCGCTGCCATCTGCACCCTTGTGACCACGTGCTGCGCTGAAGCCATGTGCAGCGGCGGCCGCCAAAGACGCCGACTGTTCGCTAGGCCAGCTTTGCAGAGGCCTGATCTTTGGTTTCAAGGGCACCGTGTGTGTGCGCGCACGCTGGTTCTTTGAAGTTCCATGTTTGCATGTGGACTGCGTGTGTATACATTCGTACACGTACTGGCTTTACCTGCTGAACCCTAACGAGTGGAAAGTTTAAAAAAAAAAAAAAAAGTTCTAGAAGAGTTTCCATGCTCCAGATCTTGCTGTTCCCACAGGACAGAGTGGAGGAGCAGGGACAAAAGAAGTTCTGGAGGGAAGATGCTCTCTTTAAACAGAACATGTTCGGTGCGTTTTCTTTTAGCAATCCACAAGTGGCAAAAGAATAAGGAAGAAAAAGCAGCCAAAGCAAATGTTCTTTTGCAGTAGCACGTAAAGAGGAATGCCAGACACACTGTTGACACTGATAAAAACTTAGTGTAAAGGAGATACAGTGCTTTAGTAAATGTTAATATGCAGTAGCAGTTGTGGTTAAAAAGAAAAAAAGAGATGAAGCCTGCATTTGGACTTGAGGTACCCACACCTCAGTGGTTGTGTGTGGTCAGTGGCACGAATTAATGTTCTGTAGTTCTGTTTTCCAGAGATGGATTTGGTAAAAAAAAAAAGTTGAAGAAAGATTTCAGGCTCTCAGAAGAAAAAAATTATTTCACAAAAGTGGCCCTTCTGCAAGGCCTAAAGATAGAACAACCAAGCCATAAGAGAGACGTTTATAAACACTGGCATTGCTCTTCATCTTGGGCCTGACATCAGCATAATGGGCAGTTCATAAGTTAGATTGCCTGGAATAATGCTTGGTGTTCGGAGCGCTACAACCTTCAAACAGCCTTCAGACTACCTGCAGCAACATTTTGGGAAAATCAGACGTAACTCTGTGCCAGATTCTACCAGATAAGGCTGCTGCGACTCTGAGTGCGTGATTTGCTAAGTTTGAAGCTTCCTCGGCTGTCGGCTAAAATGAACAGCCACCCGGCCTCCCCTTTGGATATGGGGATGTTTAACCTAGGTTGTTGTGTTGGCAATGACAGGGATGAAAACAAGAGTAGTTCAAAGGTTGGAGACTTGCTAAGAGTCCAGTACTTTGATCTACTGTCAGTGTTGTTGTGTTTCTTTTAGGAAGCACATCCAGAGCCCTTATTTAACGCTGCTCCGCACCAGAGCTGGAGAATGGATCAGTAAATGAGAACCATGTTCTGGGAGTTTTACATAGCTTTTAAAAAAACAGTGCTGAGCTCACCAGAACTGGGGCCCTCGTCAGCTCCCTACTGAAGTTGGGAATATTGCCTGGGGAAAGCGCGCTCAGGAAGGCTACCACTAGGCTCTGTATTCTTACTGTTATTTTTGGATGTCAGGATTTTCTCTACCACTCGCTTTCCTCACAACTTCTTTCTTGGCTAGTGAAGATCACATGTGGCTTAAGTAGCATCTGGACTTTGCTTTGCTGTTGCTGGGTTGTGTTGTGTTTCCCCTTGCCAAAATGAACCTAGATGGACTGCAAACGCATTGTGCTGCCTGGATGCTGTGGGGCCAAATCCAAAGTCCACTGGAAACACTGACACTCGCTCAAGTGGCCTCAGGGGCAAGTGCAGCATATCCCTTGAAGTACAGCCCGTGTCCTCTACTGTAAAGGAGGGTCTCCTAAGAAAAGATGGCAAAATAATGCTTGCTTAGAAAATAAAATCTCCGCCAGTTGGCTTAACAAGGTGAAGGCTGTGGAAGTGTTCATAGATGAGCGTGTGTTTGCTCCAGAAAGAGAAGGTGAAGGTTGCGAGGTGAAGTTGAGGGGAATTCCTTCTAAGCTCCCTCTTCAGTTGTCTGGCTAGTAGAAGTGGATTTGTTTGATTTGGTTTGGTTTTGAAAAATCCATTTTCACCAAAGGATGTCTTTGTGCTGTGGTAGGTTTGGGAGAAAAAGCAAAAAAGAAAAAAAAATACCAGGGGTTGTTTGAAGTTAACACATAATTGAGCTTAATGAATGGGGCTTTGGCATGGCCGAGCAAGGCAGAGAGAACTCAAAAGGAAGCAGGCCTCTTTTGGCCGAAGTTAAGACCAGTGTTGAGGGAGAACTGCAGCTCTATACAAGCATAACAATGAACAGCAACAAATATTGGAGCTTCAGCATTTCATTATGTTCCTCTGGTTATCAAAACATACCAGGCTCCTTTTATATTAGTATTATTATTATTGCTATTATTATTGTTGTTGCTTTCCTCCTTTGGGATGGGGAAAGAAAGATCACCCTTTGAAACAAGCATGTTACAATTCTCCTATTCTCTGGCCTTTATAAAATTGGAAGTCTCAAGGTATGTGACCAGTTGGAACCTGTTGCATCTTGCAGCAAGTGATTTATGTTCGCAGTTTTGATTTGCCTCAATGAAAAGATTTTCATTCATAGCCCCCAGCTCTCCAGACGGATGGAATTGCTGCTCCATTTAAAAAGGAAAAGGGGTGACTCGCCTTGTTAGGAATTTTTTTTAAAGCGCTGCAGCGCCTATATGCCTGCTTTGTCCTCCCTTCAGGGTGGCTGGCATTCTTCTCTCTCCTCCCCCTCCTCTCTCTCTCTCTCTCTCTTTTTAACAACGCTGAAGTTGTTTATTCTTTTTGGATGAAGTCTCAGATAGGCTACTGGGGATGTGTGCTTCAATTGATGGGGCCCCCTACCCCATTGTGGCTGTGTCAGGTCTAATTCATCTCACCGAAGCCCCCTTGTTCCTGAGCGCTCAATAGCGCAAGATGAGGCGATGGAGGCTGACAATGATGCCACACTCTTCACTTGGGGGCATCCAATTACAGGCGAGAGGGGCCCCCTGATTAATATGCTGAAATTAGTGGCCTCTGCCACAAATAATTCCTTGTTGAGTTGCAACAAAAAGGCAGTCCATGCTGCTTGTCTGGAGTGGTTATAGGGACAGACACAAACTGGTCATTTAAACTTCATTATCACTTTTCCACCTTGGAAAGAATGAGGGTGTGACTATGAATTCATGTTCTTGTTTACTGCTCCATTTAAAAGAAGAACGCAAATATTAATCCCGAACATGATCCTGTCAGGACAGACTCATTAAACCCACAGATTTTGGTCATGTCCTGTTTGCGGAGCTCAGTAAAAACAGTGGCACGAACGAGCTGCCACCATACCCCTCTGGACAACCTAATCTTGGTGGAATTCATGCTTGCCTGCTGAAGTCCCTCATTTCTGAAGTCTACCTGCAACTATGCATCAGGATTTCAGTAGGGGGACTGGCTCTGGAATGTGTATCATGTCAATAAGCAGTCTGAACTGTTTTGATTTTGGGGAAGGACAGATGCTTGCTAGAAGGTTGAGTGTATTTATATCTGCCCGGAAGTGGGTGGATGAGGAAAAGGGGATAAACTGAATTTATTTTAAGCACGGTAACGTAAATGAGGTGACTTTTAGATCAAGCTTGCCTTTTCATTGGCAATGCATCACAAAAGTTTGGCCACAATTCATTGTATCAGTTCAATTTTGAAGGTTCACGGGATGCTGGGCAAAATGGCCCTTTGAAGGTGGGTATTGGTCTGGGCTACAATGGAGTGTCAGAGGTGTATGAATAGATTCAGAGGGAGGACTCATAGAGTCCCGAAGGCTTTAGTTTCACTGGTAAAACATTTACACAAAAGTTATTTTATCATAATAAAGGAGATGCATGATTTAATACTTAAACTGTTCCACTGAGCCCTCTAAGCTGTCCATGCCTTTGATTTCATTCAGGGGTTTGACAGATGGTTTATATTTTTTCAACGCAGAGGAAGTTGTATTCTGATAAAAGCTGAAGGAATGTATCTCAGGTTCTTGTGTATAATGTGGCATTTCCCTTTCTTCCTCACAAAATTAGACCTTCACTTGTGCCACTTACTTCCTTTGTTTCTGATTCTCCTCCAAGGTGTATGCTGCCACGGATCAAAGGCATTCCTGTTCAGCAGAAAGAGCCTTAGCGTTAAAATGTGGATTATTATTATTAAAAGAAAAAAACCCAAACAAAACAAAAAACCAAACCAAACCCATGCTAAATGGCAGAGATAGCCCCTTAAGGAATCATGGGAGTGGCTTTGTGGAGAGACCTACAGCAATGCAGTCTGGAAGGGGGCCCAGCCTCTTGTCAGCATGGTGTCACATCAGAATGTAACTGATTGTCCGCCAATTCTTGGGACCCCCGTCACTTAGTTATGCCACATTTACATAAAATCCCTGTTGCCAGGATGGATGGCAGCCACTGACAAGAGACTAGGTTGAGACAAAGCATTTTTAAGAAGAAACCTTAATTTAAATATGGATTATCTGCCTCCTGACAGGGTTAAGCAGTCCTCCTCTTTCTTCCTTTTTGTTGATGATGTTGTTCATTAAAGCTATATTCCTTTGAATGACAGTGCAAAGGTTTCTGCTTTAAAGGGCCTGAGGACTCCTTATTAGAGAACACCTAGGATCTCATCATGCGAAACGCGTAAGAATGCGAACAGGTTTTCTCAGATGTGTGGTGCCATTGACCCCAGTGGCATTATTCACATGAGCAAAGTATTTGAACATTTGAAGAGTGGGGGCCCTGCTTATGATAAAAATACCTTGAAGTGATGAATGGCCTCCCAGGCTTAGTGCCGGGAAGGGCTACTCACTCAAGTACAGTTGCTCATGTGGGTAAGTGCTTACAGGTTTGGACCTGTAACCACGTAGAGCAGGAGGCACCTTTCTGCTCACAATTTTCCCTGCTTTTTTGGATGCAATAGTTGGCAGCTGAAGCCATGCTGGTAGAAGAGTGCATGTGTATGGGCAGGCTTTTCCTAAAGCAATCGTTTCAGTCTATTTTTTTTTTCTCTCTTCTTTCTTCATACAGATATTAAATTTATTTCAAACCCACCCTCCATGATCGCAGCTGGCAGCGTGGTAGCAGCTGTGCAAGGCCTGCATCTGGGGAACACTAACACTTTCCTCTCCTATCAATGCCTCACACATTTCCTATCACAAGTTATCAAATGTGATCCGGTAAGTGACTCTTTCTCGGTCGATCTGCCTTAGAGTTTGAATGAATGCCTGCTTAATGCATAGTAGCTAATCTGAGGGTAAATCTTGATAAAAGTCAAGCCTCGGAGTGGGGTTTTTGAACGTGTTCTCTTGTGTCCATCCTGGTTACTTAGCTGTCGTTACGTCCATTAATAATCGGCGATTACGCTGCGGCAGCTCGCTGATAGGAATGCCACATCCAGCTCTAATGTTTGTAAGAGAGGCGTTATCTGACAAAGTAAAGGAAACCCTGCATCGCTGTGGGATGTTGCAGGGGCCCGTGTTTGATTGTGGGTAATTAAACCAGGAGTCTATATATAACAAAACTTTGAAAATAAGATGAGGAAATAGTTACTGAGATTGCAATAAATAGACCTTGTGGTATCTCTGACCTTATCTTTGACCATTCTTGAGGCCTTTTATTGTGCCAAGTGGTGTGAAAAAGCCCTTCTTAAAAGAGTTCTAATGATCTAATTTGGTTTATTACGTGCTAGACCTGCACAGTAGCTGGTATTGAATTCCTTTTTGGAACAAATGCTTGTCCCACGACTTTCTGACAAGGTAGATGGTCCTCACAGGACTCTCATTTTGCCCTGCAGCTTCCAGGAGATGCACATCAGTAACTAGTGAGCAATAAACCTTTCATGAGTGAATGGGCCAGGAAGGGAGCCTACAAGGAAGACCTAAAGTCAATGATCCATGTCATAATGGTGTGTGAAGTTGGGGCAGAGTTGAGCTTTGTTTTGTAACAATGTGGAAGACCAATAAATAGATGCTTTAAAAAGGTTCTTGTGAGGTCTCCAAGCGCTGGACAATTGAGTCAAATAAAGACAACTCTGTGGTTAGCGCAGAATCTTTGAGATGCTGTTAAATTATTTTACATGTTAATAACTTCAAATACATAGAAATCTGTACTAGTCTAGACACTGCAAAACTAGGTTTGTATAATTGCACTTTGTTGACAGGATTGAGCGATTCCTGGAAAGATGAATGCATCACAATTAATTATTCACAAAAGAATATTTTATTTTTGGTAGGCCCTGTGAAAAAATTGCTGACAAATATGATATCTCAGCTTATTATTTTGAGCACCTAAACAATGCCTCAGTATTGCGCATGTTATTTTTGCCATTTATATCACTGCAGCTAAGGTAACACGGATCCAGTGCTGAAATATTAAATACTATAAGAACTCCAAATGTTGAAATGAAATGCTTCTCAGTTTGGTATGTAGGTGTAACACTTGTAGTCAGTTTGTGAACAATGTAGATATTTCAGTGTATGGTTGGCCACTATCCAGCATGAGATATTTGAAGCAGGTACTAAGGAAATAGACTAGGCTTATTACCTGTTCTGACAGTATCTGATTCAAACAAAAACATTATTTAATCATTCTTGATACAAACCAGTGAAGTAGATTCTCTCACATCTTGGAGAACAGCAGCGTGTCCTTACATGACTTGACCTAGTTGATGACAGCCCTTTTGAAAGGCAAGAAAGTAGTTTCAGCAAGGAGAATCCTTATTTCTTTTTTATTGCCCAGAATGACCTGAACTTAAGAGCTTTCAAAGGAAGTAACCCCCCTTCAGCCTCCAATACTAAATATACTCCTGTGTTGGAACAGCTAGAGTTAGGAGTAAGGTTTTTGTATAGGTTGCTACAGAAAATAAGCATCATAAAATTATACACTTGCATACTGTAGTTTTTGTAGCGTAATAAGGAAACAGCATTTTTGACTGCTATATCTTTGAGTAAACTGCTTGGTTTTATATAAAGCGTGGTTCCCCTGCATAGAGAATTTCCCGTAAGACATGCCTAGGTAATCCCTGGTAGGATCCCTGCAGGTCTATGCACTTTGTTATTGCACTGTGATGGTTCCCCAAATGAATATGCTTTATATTGGATTGTCTTGAAATATTGCAAGTGTGCATTACAACACTCCCCCGATTATCTGTTAGCTAGAGCAGCTGGGCTGTTGGATTTCAGGTTATATAATTACACTTCTTTCACCTTTAGTCTCAAAGAAAGCTGAATTGAAAGTAAAACGAATATCACCTGATTGGAATTCCTTTATGGTTCATGTTTACGTTGGTAGGAGTCCAATTTCCCATTTTGCCTTTGATCAGGGGTAATTAGAAGTCAGATAATCACAATTAGAAGTCTTGGGCTGTCTTCCATCATTCTATTCTTGACCCCATCAGCCAAACAGATTGAATTTTACCTGACGTTCATTTCCAGGCCAGAAATTTGCTAAACTAGATTAGATTGGGTTTCCATGCTGTCTGTTAGTACATTGGAATTTGTCTCCCGCCTGCCCCTACTCAGAGGCACCTTCAAACATGTGCTTGTTATCCAGAACGGGTCAGGCAGTAACAAAGGATTTCCAAGCAGTTTCTTTATTGTTGTTGTTTCCTTTAGTATCTGACCCTGGAGTCTGATCATGTCTACTGTGTGTGTTAAAGGTATTTGACCGCATCAGTTAAGCTAGCAAGTCTCCTTTTTTTTCACTGTGGAGCTTAATTAATCCAGGAAGGGTTTATGACCTTGAACAAACTGTGGGCATTGAAAATTTGGGTAGCGAAGCAGAAAAGTTGTTGGGAGAAGTTATCAGAGTTATGCACAAGTTTTGTATTTGCTTTTCAGTTTCGAAGTACTGAGAATGAAAAAAGTTTTGTTGAGGTTGTTCACAGTTATATTTTAAAGTTTTTTTTGCTAGCTGTAATGCATTCCTGCAGACAGACCCTTCTTCTAATAGGCATCTGAATAAGAAATTATTTGAAGAAAAAAGCCTAAAACATGAAAAAAAATCATTCATCCAAGTGTAGCTTAAGACATGGTACATTCATAATAAATTGTAAAGATTAGGTTGAAAAAAAATACACTGACAGCATGCTGTACTCTGAGAACCTCACAGGAAAAGAAAATTCTGTGGTCAAGAATTACCTTTAAATTTCATATTCCTATGTAGTTATTCATGACTGGATTCCAGAGGGAGAAGAATAGGTGTTTATAGAAATTCTTTTCAATAGTTTTAGTTTTCAGAGCTCAAACATGCTGTATGCAAATAATAGCATTGAAAAACCCAAAGCAACCACTAAAACCCCACAAAACATTTCTTGCCCCCTTCTTCCCCCCTCAAAAAAAGGGCAAAGAGGGTTTGTTTTGCTCTGAGAATAAATTGGCGTTCCGTTTGGAACATGCTACCTTGTTAAAACAGAATTACCCACAAAAGTGCCTGGATTTATAAAACCCAGAATACCTAAATCTGTATTCATGTACTCTCTTTAATACGCCTAATTCCATGTGTGACTGAGGTACCGTGGTACAGGATGTGCAAGTAGAAGTCAGGATTGATCCGTCATATCTTGAGAAGGGGTGAGAGGACTTCATAGAGATCTTATTGTGAAGGCTAAAGGTATGTAGGAGCCAAAGGCATGATGACTTTAGGATATGAGGCGTTTCTTTTTGTCATTTAAAACGCTGTGTGTCTCTGTCAAGAGGAAATATTACACTAGGGTTTAAACCAGAAAAGGTCATAGGTTATGTGTTTTCAGTGAGCTGTAACTGATGGTCTGATCTGCTTAGAGGTAGGATTAACCTCCCTCTCTCTCAGAAAGGACTTGCAGAGAATTGTTTGCTTGGGTTTCTAATCTTATTTTACTCCAAATGCCATGTGCCCTTATTGGTGGCAGAGGAGATTCTTGTGGTAGTGGAATCAGTGAAAAGCTGGTAGATCACACAAGAAGCCTCTGAATGAAGGCAGAATTGAAACTGGGAAATAAAGAAAACAGCAGGCAGGTCACCCTCTCAGGAAAACAACATTCATTCTCAGTCATGCACATCCTAACACTTTTGACGGCAATTTATCATGGAAGACTGGGTTCACCGCAAGGGCTAACACATGTCATAGGTTAAGTCAGAAAAGGCAATACTGAAAGGAAACTTCAAAGTTCTTAATACACAGAGTTAAATATGTTGGGGAAAAGCTTACGGTGTTTGTTATAAGGATATGAGTAAACAGAATCCTGGAGGAATTTTGGCAAAATGTAGTCTGATTGTTCTGCCTATTTAAGGCACCATTTGTGTGGTTGCAATGGCTCTGAAGAACACAACCGTAAGTTGCTGAAAGTTGAACAGGTTGAGCTAGAGGCCTTCTCCATTTCCAATTGCTGTGGATAGATAAGTAGAATTGGCTCTGTCTATTCCTACTATGGTTTGATGCCAGGGGGAAGTACCTTTCCCCACAGGAGATGTGATCCTGCTTGGTGCTTTATGCATTTAATTCAAAACCAGAGTCTGCACAAGCAGTGAGGCCCTTGCGCCCTCCTGAACGCTCAGCAGGATTGTGTGTGCATTTGGCTCTGATAAACTCATAGAATCATAGGATAGCCAGGTTGGAAGAGACCCACCAGATCATCGAGTCCAACGTTCCTATCAAACACTAAACAATGCCCCTAAGCACCTCGTCCACCTGTCCCTTAAACACCTCCAGGGAAGGTGAATCAACCACCTCCCTGGGTAGCCTATTCCAATGCCCAGTGACCTTTTCTGTTAAAAATTTTTTACTAACGTCTAGCCTAAATCTCCCCTGGCGGAGCTTGAGGCCATTCCCTCTTGTCCTGTGCCTTGTCACTTGGGAGAAGAGNGTTTCTGATACAAGCCAAGATACCATTGGCCTTCTTGGCCACCTGGGCACACTGCTGGCTCATGTTCAGTCGGCTGTCAACCAACACCCCCAGGTCCCTCTCCTCCAGGCAGCTTTCTAGACAGACTTCTCCCAGTCTGTAGCTCTGCACAGGGTTGTTGTGCCCCAAGTGCAGGACCCGCCATTTGGCTGTGTTAAACCTCATCCCATTGGACTCTGCCCAGCAGTCCAGCCTGTTCAGATCCCTTTGCAGAGCCTCCCTACCCTCCAGCAGATCAACACTTCCACCCAGCTTAGTGTCATCTGCAAACTTGTTTCTGAAAAAATGTTTCTGAAGCAAGGGAAAGAGATCTTACCCTGACTGAGATTTCAGGGTGAATGTGGCAGCAAACTTTATAAGGCACGGTTACGAAGACGCTTAGTAGTGCTTCTGACAGGTCTCTCCATTTTGGAGTCATACAGTTTGGTACATTTTTCACTTCAGATGCTTTCTGAGTTAGAAATGAGTTGGCTAACTTGAGCTGGACACAGCAGCAGTTGCCAGGCAACTTTGGGCCTCTAAATATATATGTACAGCATTTCTATCCAAGAACTTTACATTATCAGAACTCAGCCTGGGAAAAAGTGCACTGTTGATCACCACCGCTTCTAATAGACTGTACTGAAATGTTTCTATGCTAAAAGTAGAAATCATTACAGCATCAGCAATGCTTGGACCAACTCTCACTCCATCTCAGTTTCATGTCTTTGCAACTCCACTCCTTTAATTTTTTGATGGATTCATGCTGCTGCCCAGTCTGACTGTTCCTGTTTTTCTAAAGTTACAAAGGACAGTGAGGTAAAAAATAGTGTGAATGGACAACTACAGAATGGCTGAAGTGTTAACAGTACAGGCGGAAAAGTAGGGCAAGCTCCGGCCTCACACTGTGTGAAGGTCCTGCCCTAGTTAGATTCTGTAAGTCATGGTAGGGGAGCGTTCATCCTAGTCAGTTGTAGACCGATGGGTTTAGACACAAAACAGAAGGCATGGTTTGTCCAGAGAACCATGTATGGAGATGCTCACTGTGGCCATTTAATAGAAGATAGTGGGAGGTAGTTGCTGAAGTCTGGATCCAGGCTAGCATCCTGCAGAAAACGGGGTAGCTGATCCAATCTACTCACTATTCAGTGCTTCTCTTGCTTTTTTCAAGAAATGGTATTTGGTCTGTGATCTGTTTTTCTAAAGGACCATGGATTTTTTTTTCTCCTTCCGTGTAATCTTCTCTAGGATTGTTTACGAGCCTGCCAAGAACAGATTGAATCCCTCCTTGAATCCAGTCTACGCCAGGCACAGCAGCACAACGTATCTTCAGAAACAAAGACTGTAGAGGACGAAGCAGACCTTTCCTGCACACCTACTGATGTGCGAGATGTGAACATTTAAAAGGACTTCTTCTAATGGGTTTGCTTGGCAAGAAAAGCAGACAAAGAAAGGGCATCTGAGAAGGAATCAGCATCAGGATCTCCCCCCCAGAAACCCTTTTCTCCAGGACATTTTTATACCAGAAGGGAAAACCAGTCCATTTATATTTTTTCTTGCTCTGTCTCCCTTCCATCTGTGACTTCAAACAAACAAATAAACAAAAATACCCCAAAAACTGTCTTAAAAAAAGAAAAAAATAGTATTTGCATTACCCCCAGGGGTTTGTGCTACAAAAATAGAGGATTTTATACAATAATAATCAACTAGTTTTTATATTAAAGTGTTCTTGTCTGTATGTTGTAAAAATAGGCATTAACACACAAAATGTCTCCAGGGGAGGTATTAGATTTGATTTCTTGCATATAAAACAACCAACCAACCATTTTTAAAGTAGAAGAGGGTTTTTTTTTTTAGATAGTAAATGAAATATTCTTTTTTCCTTAAAAAGCATAGCTTTAACGCAGTTCTAGGCTTTTCTGTATCTTGCTTGCTTATGCATTTAGTCACTTTATAATTCATCTGTAAATGTTTATTTTATTTCCTTAGCTTTTTTTTTATCCTCTTCACCTTATAAATGGTTAACGTAACCCATAAGTTAGCGTATGTTAGTATGCAGCATTATTATATGTTAATCTTTTTTTTTTTTTGTGCCTGTGGATTGCCTGTGCATAAGGCATTTGTAGGGTTTCAGCTTAGCATTGTTGGGAAAGGCCAATGTACTACTCGTACGATACTCTATTATAAGAGAATCCAAAATAGTGACATAATATATTATATTTTTGTAATCTTCATATTTTTGTAGTTACCTGTGTAAAAATGCTGGTCTGACCCCACAGATATTCAGCCTAGTTATGGTCAGGTTCAATCCACAGTTCAGTCTTTTTTTTTTTTTTCGTTTGTTTGTAATATTCTAAAACCATTCCATTCAAAGCACTTTCAGTCCATTAGATATAGGAAATACATTCTTTTATTGTGTGGGAATTTTTTTTTAATGGAATGGTTTGGAAATATATAAGTGCTTGTTCGCAAACTTGGAATTGCAAAGCAAGTGCATTTAACTATGGTGTTAGAGGAGAGGTGATTTCTTTTTCCGAAGGTTGCGTTCCAGTGAGAGAAAACTCATTCACAGATTGCCAGGATATTTTCCTATCCTTTTCTATAGAAAAGTTGAAGTTTAGAAATCCTTTGGTGCCAACTCATCTTTATAAATTAGGGGCCTTAAAGGTTCACGTATAGGACACATAGTTTAAGGATTGTCGCTAGATGTTTTACAACTGAAGGTTTTTAAACACTAAAATATATAATTTATAGTTAAGGCTAAAAAAGAATATTTATTGCAGAGGATGTTCATAAGGCCAGTATGATTTGTAAAATAATGCAATTGCCCCTTTTTTAGGAAAAAAATCTTTCCACCCTTGATGTTGCAGTTTCAACACAGCTTATTAAAGAAAAAAGGACACGCTTCGAAGAACAAACCCAAAACAAAGCAGTCTGTTTGGCCCCTTCCTATACATTTTTCAAAAGCAGTGTAACCATGAAAACGCCATAGTTAATAGATATGAAAATTGGAGTACTTGAAAGAAGTTCTTATTCCAGTATATGCCCCATTTTTTTATTTAGCTACCAATAGAAAATTTGCACATCTTGGCTATGTATCTTTTTATTATTATTTTAGAAAGTAGCTGAAGGGACGTGGACATAGCTGTTGAAGTTGATGCTCGAGGAGAATGTGATGGTGAAATGTATGTGAGAAAACTGCCGCTAAGGTGTTGATTGTAAAAAAGAAAAACAGCAAAAAAAACACAACAAAAAAAGAAAAAAGAAAAAAAAATTAAAAATTAAAAAGAAGAAAAAAGAGAAAAGAAAAGGAGTGGATACTCCATTTTTATTGAGCTGCTATGGATAAATTCCCAGCACGGTTTGAAAAAAAAAATTAACATTGCTTTTCTGTATCTTTGTCATTGTGTTTTGCTGCTATTTTGTGGATCAGTTTTTTTTTTTGTTATACAATGTCATATACTGCCATGTTATAGGTTTTAATTTTCTCATAGAAAATTATATTATTGACATCATTTTTTTGTAGATTTTTTATGTGATCAATTTTTACTTAATGTGATTACTGCTCTATTCCAAAAAGGCTCCTGTTTCACAATACCTCATACTTCAGTTAACCGTGTCTAGACCAGGTTTTAATGTTTGTACACAGTGCCTCATAGTTCTGCTGCAAGGGGAAAATGCATCAAACGTTATTCTGAATGGGTCTCGCGATTTGCAACTAGGTTGCATTAATTTAAAAACAGCAGACATTTCAGAAGATCAAGTAATGTCATATTTTTTTTTGTTATGCATTTTATAAAGCTGGATTCTTTGTCTGATCTGGGGTTTATTATCATAGTAGTTTTAAGCTGTGTTATTAGCCACATTGATATATGAAAGGTGCATTATAATATAACTCTTGTGTGCCACCTGATGTGGTTTCCCGTCAGTTTGGGACACATCATTTGGTATGATAGGTTATCGTCTGGAACTCTAAGTATTTTGTGTGTTTAATCTGTTATGATATACTAGGAGGGGTTTTGTTTTATTTTGTTTTTTTTTTTTTTAATTATAGCATAATGCTAATTTAAAAAGCCTGTAAATCTCATCAGTAAGCCGGCTAACGGAGTTGTACGCTGAAGAATAATCTAGCTGTTGCCTGTATGCTGCTAAACCAAAACAGAATTAGAACTCATTTTGAGGCAAATGCAGTTAAGATCCTACTTAGTGCATAAATAAAGCATCGCAATGCTACTAGCAGTCGCAGGACCCAGGAGGACTGGATACATTCTGTCCAAACTTCAGGAACATTTCTTACTGCTTACCTCATAAAACACTTCTGTTTGTGGCATCTCTGTGTCTCTGAACCAAACGTGATTATTGAGTTAGTCCTTGTGGGTTATATTTTGTGTTACACTGAGCGGCAGTGCGTACTGCAAATTTCTTTAAAATATTGTGTGTACTAAAAGGCCAAATCCAGATTAAGTGGGTTCATGTGCCAACAGAGATGTTTTATTTGTCACATTATTATAACAATCTGTAGTAAGCAAGCAATTCAGATTTGTACATTTTTATATTGTACTTACTGGCATCACTGGTCTGAAATGCACATTTTCACCAACAGACCTGTAACAGACAAGTTTCCAGCAAAAAAACTAAAGTCTAGAAATAAAATTGTTAAAACCCAGTGGCTGCTTGTTGTCATCTTTTTTTTTTTTTTCCCTTTTAAAATTCATGAATGCTGAATGGTCCTAACTACCAGATGAAATGAGTAAACCACGACATTTGTGGGTTTGACTCTCGTGTGTTTTAATAGCTGCAGTGCTGAAACCCTTTTGTTGTTATTTTAGGAAACCGTAGGTGTTTTTAGCAATGGGTGGGCGATTGCCTCTCACAGTAATGTGCATTTTTAAATAAGCAAAATATTTTTTTTTTGCTGAAGACTCTTAAAAACATCTCAGGTTATTACTCAGAGTAAAACACCATTTGGTGATTCTCTAAAGTAAAAGATAAAGCAGGTGTTGGGTGGTACAGAATGCTTGCTTGTATTTATCTTGTGTAAGGTTTTGTGTCCTTGAATTCCTTTACAGAAGACAGTTTTAGAAGTGGTAAGGTTAACTGGCCTTTTTTTCCTTCCCTTCCCCTCCTATGCTGCTTTTGTGCCTTATTAGTTTATTGCTAAGAGGAATAAGCCAGAAAAATCTAAAATCCTACTCAAAACAAGTAACAAAGAACTGGGAAGTACAGAAGTGATAGATGGTTATGAAGTAAAATGAGAAAAAAATACAACTTATGTCCCAAGTCACATTCCAAAACCTCTCTGAAAACCAGGGATGCACATGATCGATTACTACAAGAGTGGAGCATGGCAGAAACAGCTTGTTTGTAGTGGAGAATGATCAAGCTTCTAGCCTATATATTTTGACTGTCTACCCTATGAAAACATAAATAAATAAATAAATAAATTCAGTTAACGTAAAGCATCAAGCATCAAGTGCTTGTCTCTCCTGTTGCAAATTAGACATCTAGTACCTGCTGCCCGAGTTTCTCACTGACTAAACTTCACATTAGAACTGTTTCTCCGCAGTGAGTACAGCAAAGGAAATGAGAAATGAAACTCCCAAGTTAACACTGAACGTGTCAGTTACAGCCTAGTGCAAAATCAGTTTTAGTGCAGTTACCAATAGGTGGGAAACCATTTGCATCTGAAGAATCCCAGTAGAGCTTCTATTAACTTGCTAGCTTCCCAGTCACTTCAGACAGAAACCTGAACCACATGGCCTGCTGTAAAATCCGAGGTTAGGCAGGTAAAGTCATATCAGTACGTGGTGTGATGTGTAATCGTTTCCGTTCAAAGTGGGTAGCTCCTCAACATTATCGGGCTACACCAGCAAGCCACTGAGGAAGATTCATATAGCAGTGAAAGAGGATCTACACTAGATTCACGGTACAGACCAAACCAAAGCTTAAATTGGACTCCGTGAAAAACGACTCATTATTTCCACGTAGACCTTTTATCAGTTCTCTGCAAAAATTCAGCTTATTTAGATATAAGAAAAAAAAATGCTGAGAAAGAAAGGCTCAGTGTTCTAACACTGGTGGCTAACCCCTCTGATTTTAATGTTTTAAAAGTGAGTGCTGGCATTTTTTTAAAATCTTGACTTGGAACAAAAACCTTTTTTCTGAAATAATAAATTCAGTGAGTATTTGCAACCTGCATTTTGTTGAACATGTTAAATATGCTTTGCCTTCCCTATACGTTTTATAAACTCTAACCAACTGAAGTCTTCTGTGGTTTAGATAGGTTTAAGCCCACATAGCTTGTTATTTCCATTTTCCTTCTCTCAAACATCATCTCTGAATAAAGACTACTAAATTTGAATGTTGAGTGAACTATGCCAATATTATTCATGTTGCAAAGGGAAGAAAGACAAGAATGTAGCAAGAAAAACAATTTACTATAGGCTATGCAATATACACACATTCAGCTAGGCTATGCTGTAGCATATTAAAGGGAAAAATACTGTATTTTCTTATATCAGATTAAGAAGTGTACACACAAAAGCCTCCAAAACTCCTTTCCATTACCATTGCTGAATTCAGACTGATTGACAAGCTTGGACTTTACGAACACTTAAATTCACATACTCTTTATTAAAGAATAAACAGGATCTGTTAAATGTAAAAACTCTGAATCCATTTACATTCAAGTATATCTGGCATTTTAAGTCATAGAAAACTCCAGCAGATAAAGGAGAAAGTGAAGCTTGGAGCTATTATTTCAAAGGAGTCATAGGAATGACCCAGACATGTGGGTTAGATACTCCGATAGAGATTCCTGGCAACGTCATTGAAAAGCTACAATGGGACAAAGGCAGTAAAGCTGTAAATGATGACATTTTAATGAATTCCTGCAGGCATTGTTTTGTGGGAAATGTATCTTTAGATATACATAATATTTTTATGATCCCACAAATATAATTGATAAAAGTAATTGCCTGGGCATGGCAAACAGAGATTCCCATCTGGCTTTTGAGTAAGTTCCACACAGTTTTCCAATCAAGCGATGAGAAAGGGATTGCAAGTTAGTCAACTAGATTGCACTGGTAATGTGAGACTTGCCAGACTTCTGATCTTGTTCTTTAAAATCAAGGAGTATGAATTTAGGAGCAAGGCAGAAGTTACACTTTTGTTTCTTCAATGTGATAAGACACTTATGAAGGAAAAAAAAATTAAGTTTCTTGCTGATGCCATTAGCATCTCCAGAGCCCTACTTACATCTGTCCTACTTTTTGCATGTATGAAGACCATTTATTAAGTCTCCTCTTTCATGGAAGTCACCAAGTATTTACAGCCGTCATTTTGCTGAGCACTCTTACCTGAAGAGGGAACTGCTGGCAGAAAGACTGTGTTCTCAGTAAATCATGAATAAGGCACAGAGGCAGCATCTTCACTCTGCATGGGCCGTGCCAATTAGAGCACTATCAGCAGCGTGTGGGCAACATAACTGTTCCCAGGGTCCACACCACTACTTCTACTGAACTGTAGCTGCTTTTAACATGGTCTTCAAAGCATCAGTTCCTTCAAAGAACATCCCAAGCTCTCGGGGAGCAGGCACTACCACACAGAGACCAACGCGGTATTTTGCTTTTCTCAAATTGCTTCTCTGGATACAGGAGGTTGTTTAGTGGCTGCCAGAGGTCTTTAAAACCAGTCATCTGTGTGGAATTAACCTCTCCTCTCCTTTTAATTACAGTTTTTCTTATTTATGATAATATCCTTGAATAAATATGTGTTTATTTCATGTAAAAACAAAGATCCATCTCAAAACCAAAATACCAGCCTGTCCACTCACTTGAAGTCTGCAGTAGAAAATTATATTATCACATTCAAAACGTATGTTAATGGACATACAAGCTCCCCTCCCAACATGTTTGTTGAGGGGTGAAGCCTACCTGAAAGATCTTAACTACATTTGCTCAGCTCTGACTAATATGGCATGAGCTGGAAAATAAAGCAAAATAAGGACTTTGTTGCCAAATTTGCACTTCCTAACAGGCTTGGGGTGGGAAATGAGAGGGTGATAGGAACCTCCTCCCCACCAGTCACTGGTCTTAGACACGGAAAAAAGAAAGAATGGCCTGGGATGCTTGTGCTGACAAACAGATAAAGCAATAGGTGGTTAAGAGGGGTTAAAGAGGGGTTAAGCCCTCAGGGCTGAAGAAAGCTCCAGGTAAAGATATCAAATACCATCAAGAAAGCTGAACCAAAGAAGGAATCGCTACATGCACAGGCCAAGCTCCAAGCCAGGACCTGACATGTCGACTGGCTGAAGAGAAGTCCCCTCCTCCTCAGTCCATACGATGAAGGGTTTTGATTTGTGCATGCAGCGTGTGCATCACAGAATGGAAATTGTTATCCCCTCACCATTCCCAATCTGCTAAGGAAATGCATTTTAGATTATACGCTGACGTGTGGTGTGGTTTTGTTATTTCATCCATCCCACTAGATTGCCCTGTGACGCTTGTCTTAATCCATCCACAAGCCATATTCCATTAAACGCTTGGTCTCCTATGACAGCTAACACACCACCCACCATAAAAATGTTATTTGTAACGTTAGCACCAGTCTTCAAGGAGCTGGGCTGAGATGGGCAAATCATTTAACAAAAACCACTAAACCCCCTAGAGCACCGTGACAGCTCACCTGTGCCAATACCGAACAAATAACCTAGTGTCCTAAGTCACCTTTCTGATGGAAAACTGTCTGAAACAGACAATTGAGCTTAATGTATACTGTTAAATATAGCTAAGTTCTTTCTACATGCACAGATGTAACATCTTCAAGACTTGCAGAAGGCATCAGCAACTACCTCCTAAAAACCCACATTCTTATAAACATAATCAATTTATTTCAGGTTCTTGACTCAACATTTCTGTAGCTGTTTCAGTCACTCACTATGACCACTGTGCTTGACAGTAAAACTATCAGCCACATTATTAATTTGTGATTCTCTCTTCACGGAAACTCCCAGACCGCAAAGCATCAGAAAGGTTCTTCCTTTATGGACAATATCTTTCTAACGTAAGTGAAAGAGTTCATCTGCCTTCACTTCTGCATGACAGTGCTCGACAGTGCTGCAGTCAACCAAGTATATGCAAAGTCTCACATGTTTAGGGAAACACAAGTCTTCTCTCATTTTCAAACAACTTTACAACCACCTAAATACAGTCCTCCACATTTAGAAATCGCTCTGTAAACCTGCTTAAGGTGTCTTCAGGGATTTCTTTCCACTTCTCCCATGCTTCTGCTGAAGGAGGATTTCAGGCAAATCACAACTTAAAGCTCCTTGAAAAAGTCTCTCTATATTTTTAACACAATCTGTTTCTTTCTCATTAGTTTGAAAAATAACGATGCAACCAGATTTTTCCTAAGTTTGTCCTCACCTTAATGCATAAGAGAACTTAAAAGGAGAGCAAGGCATACAACTGCTAGGAGCCAGACTTTCAACATGTGGTTTTAACAATGTCAGTGGTGAAAGCAGGGTTATGAATTCCCAAACGGTGCTCAAATCATTCTCTACTGTATTCAAGTGTTCTGGATATGAAACATAAAATGGTGCCCTAAGTCCATGTGGTTTTAAGTTTATAGTCCCCTTGACTGACTGCAGCATGACCCACGGTCTCCTCAAGAAGAAACTACACTGCAGACATAACCTGCAGCTCTGCTTAAAAATGAAATACTATTAGATTGATTCTCAGTTTCAAATACTCATTTGGTTTTCACTTGTATTTCAAAAGATGTCAGTCATTTCTCAACAAAACCTTCTGTATATGTTTTTTTTAAAGGAGGTAAATGGGGTCTCAAAAATTCTGTCTGCACATACATTGAAAAAAAAAAAAAAAAGACTAGTTTAGAGAACAATGTAGGCATGTGTTTTTAAACTACTGTTCCCGCAGTCTGGTCAGGACTGTGTGACACAGTATACAGTGTTTTGTCATCCAAGGAATGTCTTTGATCACGAGTTTATGCAAGAAGGAAAAAAAAGCCATGAAACCCTAATCCGTTCCCACAGTCCAGTAAACGTGAGCTGGACAAACAGTGGACAATAGCAGTAAAGCTTGCTGCTGGAACAATAGCTGCAACTAAAAAAATTAAAGGGTTGCTGACTCACAGTTCCTACAATCAAGAAATATCCCATGCAGTGTTGATTGTACCACTGAATCCTGAAGATGCTGAAGGTTAAAAATTGTAGTTACTGTTATATTGAGATAAAGCAGCTAAATGTGCTGCTAAACAACAAAAAGATGAGGGACAGTAACAAATACTGATGGGGATTCTGTCTAGTGCAATTGGGATGCAGAGGCTGAATAATTGATTTTTCTGCCTAAACATTTTGCTAAAAGTAAACTCCATAATTATAAACAAGTATCAGTTAAAATCTTTCAGTCAGCATGGTACTGTTTCAGATGCAATCCTCTTCTGCACAAATACCACAGTCAGGCTTTCTAAGTTTTCCAAGACAAGAGCCATATGCTAGTTCTTAGTCCTATTCAGCAATCTTCTGTAGGCAATTTTGCCATGCCAAATCCAGATATGCAGCCTGACGGATTATTGGTTCGCTACATACATATATGAAACGCAACATAAAGAACTATTAAAAGCTTTGTATAGTGAGCCACTTCTGAATCAACTGATTTTTTTTTTTACCTTGCATGCAATTCATATGAGAATGAACGGGTGCTAATCTATGCTAATAAAGATTTCCAAAGTCTCCTATGTCAGCCACATTTCAGAGTTTACTGACCGTATTTCCTTCCACGCAGTATTACATTTGGTGTAGCTATAAGGAGGTTCTATTTCTCATGCTCATCATATATTGTAGAAAGAAAAATGACAAGTTCTCTGGATTGCAATG
Organism: Piaya cayana; assembly: GCA_013389865.1. Taxonomy (NCBI): domain Eukaryota; kingdom Metazoa; phylum Chordata; class Aves; order Cuculiformes; family Coccyzidae; genus Piaya; species Piaya cayana. The sequence goes on along the minus strand of WAAB01020689.1, from coordinate 14,172 downwards.
ACTTCAGTGCACTAGCAGTATCGAGCTTTGTGTCCGCTTTTTAATACATTCCGTATTCCACAGTCCCAGTTCAGAGATAAAAAAATGAATTAAAAAAACCGAAGTGAGAATACAGCCCAAGCAAGTGAGAAATGTGTAAGTTAAATGTTTCAAACATTCCTCCCTAGTTAGGTGGTGAATACAGCAAGACATTTTTAAGTCTTAACAACATCAACAATTTCAGCAGAAATTTTCCGTGGTAACTGTTCTTATCAAGTATTTCTGCGAAATTTCAAACCTGTTTAACAATATAGCATGAAGCAACAATCCCCATGTCCTATTTCATTAATAACCAATACTATCATCTACAAGACTACATTTCTTTCTGTATCTTTTCCACCCAGGCTTTAAAGCAATACTTAAGTTGCACAGTCGAGCATTCAAATCAGGAAATATCTGGATGACCACGATCCACAAAAGCTTTGTGCAGGTGCTCTGTGCACAGATCTTCTGATAGTCTTTATTGACAGGGTAATATTTGCTTCCACCAGAGTCCTGACCATTCAAGGCACAGGGTGAAAGAGCTGGGTGTGGAACTAACAAAGCCATTCCTAAGAATTTGTTAGATTTTAGGAAGATGTTAGCAAAACAGAAAAGGCACCAAGAGAAGAGACACCATATGCCTAGATCTCACATTTTGAGAACTGTGGTTTTCCCACCTCTTGATAGATTCCCCCCACCGCCACACACCAGTAGCATTCTTATTGGCTTAAGTACACACCTTTCCCAGGCATTTGCCAACTCTCATGTTCCTCATTTTCTAGGTGACTGATCTGAGAAACACAGGCAAAAATACAAATATGCAAAAAAGCTAAGCACTCCTAGCCTTGACCTTGGTAAGAAGCACGTTCTGAAGTAGTCAAGTACTCAAAATGCAAAATTAGTTGGAATGACTCACATTAGACATCTCACACTGGTTAAGGCAAATCAATGTTGATGTAACCTGGGCTTTAACTCCTTAGCTGTAAATGAGGTATAAAAATATCCCCCAGATATGCCATGAAGATTCCACTGTTACAGCCCTAAACATCATGGAAAACCCAGTAAATCTGTTGCTAAGAAGTTGGCACTGAAGAAAGTATACAACAGGATTTTTAACCATATCTCATTTAATAAAGACCACCAGGCCCATACAAAACACAAGACAGACAATATTCAGAAAAACACAGAACTGTAGAATAAGAGACTCCAGGAGTTTGTACACACATATGGAGCTTAATTAAAGACCCAACAGGCAACCCTAAACCTGGCATATTCCAGTCTGAAATTCTGGTTGCTACACTCTTTATAGTTAAATACATATATATACAAATACAGTTATGGAATAATTTATTCTAATAATATTGTTATAAATAAAATTAAAGCAATGCAAGAAAATCACCCACCAGGCCAATTTTCAAAATAAATCATTAACTGCTTGACCTGCAAAAACCCTTTCTCTCCTTAGTCAAACAAAAATAATGCTGGTTTTGACACAATCTCTCTAGTAGCACTTTGCATATAACCTACGTATCACAAATTACTGCTGACCAAATGCTTCACCGACACTTGGAGCTCTGATGCTGCTTCCCTTTGCGTTTATATACATTTTTGTAAACCACAGAGAAAGATTCCAAAAAGGCCACATTTTAAAATATGCATACTAAGACCTCGAGTGTTTACTTTTCTTTGTACTACCATTCAACAAAACTGTCTTGTTTTAGATCAAGATCCAGGGGGAGTTTATTTAAAGCATAATTCGTGGACTTCCAAGAAAAACTATTTTGACTCTATCACAGATGAATATTTGGCACCTTTAATTAAATTGAAGTAAATAGGTAAAATACTTCAATTTGCAAAACTAAACTGGTTTATAGATGAAGAGACAACTTCTTGAATTTGGATTTCTCTGAAGTGATTATAAAGTCAAATTAGCTTTCTTTCCCATAATGTGCGATCTTCTTGGTTTGTGTCTATCTGTTTATTAAGATTATGGGGGTCTTTGTTTTGTTTCTATTTTCAGGTATTTGCAGGTTGGTGCTTGCTCTGGTTATGTTACTGTATAACAAGTAAAAGCCAGCTGTGCTCAAACTCCCCTAAATAGAGAGACAACACTCTCATGTTCCTTTCAAGGTTTCAAACTGAGAAACGTCTACAGATGATTCTGTCTCGATATTACTTTACTTCAAAGAAATTCACACATAATTAGAAGAGTTGTATCATGTATACATGTGTTCTGCGTTCCATTTTAATGAACTTTATATAAATATTTAACTCTTCTCATGTATTTCTTACACAACATCACGACCTCTTCCACTAGATGGCTCTGACACTCTGTGCATCAAAGCTGTTTGTACAGTTACCCATGTAAGACAAACACAAAAAAAAGTACACCAACTAGTTAAGAAAAGCCTCTGATATCGGCATACTCATATACTCAGGCAACAAACAAGAAGAGGCTAGTTTGAAATAAATCAATTTATACGCATGCAACTCCCTCCATACAGTCAGTAAAACTGTTCTATCTTCAGAATCCAAAATCCAAAACTTTTAGCAGAATGCAAGCCTTTCATATACACAATGTGAACGCATAGCAAAGATTTAAAAATTCAAGTTGCTTATTTTCTTGTACGATAAAAAAAGCTGTACAAGTAAACTAAAATGGAGGTCTACATGGCACAAACTAGTCCAGTCCAAGGATATGGCCACATTAAAACGCATCCTTCACCTGAGATAGTTTACCCTGCACGCTTCTAATATCCAGGACGGTCAAATCTCTCTTTATGAAGGCACATCATGCCATGTAGGCTTAGCATAGATGTCACAACTCATGGGAAGAGTTCCAGAATTCACTATATGACTATGTTGCAAACGGTATGCAAATACCTTCAGCAGCCCAACCTAAACCACCTTTCAGGTAAAATAATTTGTATTGACTGTTTTGCTCTTAAACTAACACAGCTGAATACATTTAGCTGACGTCATCCACTTTTTTTAGAATGAGACTTAAAGAGCATATTTTCAAAACTGGAAAATAAAAACCTATTCCTTGATAAAATCTACTAATACATTAAATCAGCACTGCAGCTCTCATGATAGTCATGTTCCTCTCACTGATCACTCACACTGACAGCTTTTTGGGTTTGGTGATGTTTTTTTCCCCACACTGGATCAATTTGCAGACCTAGTGGGAACTGCAAATTTCACGTTCTGAGCTGCACCTACTTTATTAGCAGATATTTTAATCTTTCTCCTCCACATTCTGCTTTCATTTGTCGTTCTACCCATAAAAATATTTCCTACTGCAAAGTCTGCAGGTAATTGACTATATTTTACTTCACCTACAATATCTACACACTGTGTAAGCCAAATGATCTGTGTACACAGATTTTTAAATAACTTATGTCCTTTAAAATAAGGAAATTTTGCAAATGCAAACATTTTCCTTTGGAGGAATTAATCTATCAGTGTGGATTTAAATTGAGTATTTCTAACAGGTTTACACATTGGTGCTTCAGTAATACTAAATAAAACCTGGAGATGACACATGTGAAATGACATACGAGAAATACAATTTTAAGTTCAATGCTTTTCTCTTCCTCCTTTAATACTTAGCACCTCTTCATTGTTTTGATTTGTTTAAAATAAGAGCAGATAAAAACTTCTCCAGTTATCTGTTCTTCTTTGGTCATCCATATTTATCTTCATCTGTTACATTCAAAATGTTAGTGAAGGTCTTTCAGTACCAATTCTAAAATCAGACTGAATATTTAGCATTGAACAAACCTAAAAAAAGAATACATGAAAGTGTTTCAAAGCATTTATTTTCCTGGAAGAACATTCAGGAAAACTCTTGACTCCTCCATGTCTCTTATTGTCCCACATGTAATTAATTGTCAAATAATATTTTCAATTTCATTTAAAGAATATTTTTATTTTGCATTTTCTGTTTGTTGGGGAATTTTCAACCATCAAGTATTTTCACTCAAATAAAGTATCTTTACTATGATTGAAAAAGAAGAACAATAATTGCTCTGCACCAATACCGTGCTTTTGAGCAGGTTTAGAGACTAAATAATTTTAGAAATTAGTATCGTTTTGTCATACAATAACAACTTAGTCCTACAAACCTGTTTAAATTTTCCTCTGATTTTTTCCAGATCTTCTTGCAGCTTATCATACATGGGGTCTTCATACGGGAATTTCTGAATCATTCCTATTAGTGAATCCAGAGCCCTTATCTTTTGGCTACCAAAAAAAAAAAATCAAAACAAAAACCATTGAGACTATTACAGAAGCTTTTTCAATCTCACAATATGAAAATTATACTAATACTTTTATATAATAGTTCATAGCATATAACCCAGCCCTCCATCCTTCTTTTTCATTCAGCTTCTCCCATTTATCTCACCAAGGGTGCATAATAGATACATATTTAAGACAACCAGAAATTAAGCTGTAGCACAACTGACGAAGTTAAGGTTTCCCTCTTAACTTACCTGCCAAAAGTTGAGAAATATTCAAGAAGCTTCAGAAATAGCGATTACATGACTGAGCAGAATAAATAAAAGCAATAAAAAGAGCTTGCCAGAACACATACCAAGAGTGTTGACAGTATGGTGGCTACTCTGTCAGATAAATTATTCAAAACCAGACAGAAAAAAAACTGATGGAGAAAAGAATTAAAGTCACAGAAAAATGTTGGCTGGAAGGGACAGCTGAAGGTCATCCAGTCTACCTTCTGTGGAAGCCAGACTCACTTCAAAGCTACATGAGGTTGCTCAGGGCCATCTCCTAACAGATTTTGAAAATCTACAAAAATGAAGCTTCTAGAGTCCCTCTGGACAATCTGTCCTAGTGCTTAGCTGGCTGCACTGGAAAGGACCTTATGCTTAATTATAATGTCACTTGTTTGAAATTGTGAAAGTTGCCTATTTTACTTCCCCTGTGCGCTTCTGCAAGGAATGTGTCTCCACTGCATTTAGAACTTGAATTCACAGAATGGTTTGGGTTGGAAGGGACGTTAAAGATCATCCAGTTCCAACCCCCCTTCCATGGGCAGGGACCCCTCCCTCCCACTGTTTCAGATTGCTCTAAGCCCCATCCAACCTGGTCTTGAACACCTCCAGGGATAGAGGGTGTCCCCTTATGTGGTGCAACGAGGTGTCAACCCTGCCTTCTCTTCTCCAGGCTGAAGAACCAAGTTCCCTTATGCTCCTTTCAGAATCACACTATCCAGCACATACCACCCCTCTGGCCCTCTACTCATCTTTCTTCAATAATTTTCACCATTTCTTTTGTGCTGGAGAAGCAGTGAAACTGGATGCCATAATCTGAAACAGTATTAAAGGAACAGTACATAGTGACATTTTTTTTTAACCTTACCTGTTCTTTTCATCCCTGCATTTCTGGAGCAGACACTGCCACGTCAGTGCAAATCCAAGGTAGCAGCCAATCTGCAAATTTATCAGAATGTCACAATACATGATATATACAGGAACACAAAAAATAGAGCATATTTTATCCAGTTCTTCAGGAAACAAGTAACCGCTTACACAACTATGTTTCTATGCTGAGAAGTTCAGCAAATTAGGGTAGGATAAATGAGGGCTGTGTTCCACAGGACAAGAGTCAGAAAACTTCTCGTAAGAATCCATGTGTTATCAGTGGACAGAACATTTAAAATGCAGCATAAAAAGCAATTCTGCAAAACACTAACCATACTCTAAATGCTTTGAACCCCCACAATTATTAAAGCGTGGTTGAGAAACAGTTAGGGAATCACTGATTTAAGATGTTTCAGTAAATATTTAGTTTCTGCAGCACTGTCAATCTAAGCAGCCCACATACAGCTCTACAAGAAAGTGCACCAGCCAGACTGAAGCAGTCACCAAGTCAGCCAAGCAGGAAACCACACTTTTTCCTGAGTTAATACACAAATGATTTTACCAGCCTAACTCAAGAGGGTAGCATGGAATAAGAAAGAAGCGCAAGGAGGCGACTAAGCCAGCCTTGCTGCCAGTACTTTTCATTACAACTTTGAACAGCAAACGAAATGGGCATACAGCTTAAGTTCTTCAAGGTACCAACTGGATAAGACAGCTGGAGTGACTTGACAGAAACATCAAAATATTAGCTGACTGAGAAACTAAGTCCAAAATTACAGCCTAATCCCATTGTCTGTACATGTGCATGTGCACACACTTGTCATTTAAACTTACAAAGTGCTGTCACATTTGTAAGCTCCTGTGGCCTGCAAACCACTTCAGGGTAGGGTCGGAGTGTTTGGTAGTTCCAGTCTTCTGTTAGTTACGTTGTTAAAGCACACAGCAAAAGTTCTTCTTGAGACCCAAACCTGGGTTTGGAACTTAACATTCCATTAAGCACTGAACCATATTTGATATGAAGCTTCCAGTTAATTTTTCATTGACAGAAATTGAATTTTCACGCCCAAAACTGCCCCTGGACACTTAGCCACAGTCTTCTCAGTATAATTAGCACTGCTCTACCACAGGGGTACAGTGCCAACCTTCTGCTTGAGCCCAAGCAGACAGTGTGTCTATGCCTGTTGGAGTGTGTCTATGCCTGCCCGAGGGAAGTGCTCCAAAACAGACACACTTTAAATATATCTTTTTACTTTCATTCTCTATCAAGCAAGGCCAGTATCAGACTAGCATTGTAATTTTGCCCAAGAAACAAAAGCCTGACAGTTCCAAGACCACCCAAGCCACTCTTCCTCTCATTTAATGTGACTTGCTGTCCTCTGGAGCTTCCCCAAAATAAGCAGAATACAGCACTTCTCTATTATGGTCTGTCTAGGACCATTTTCTATACAACAATCCAGCTTTGGAGACTGCTACTTAGCATTCTTATCTTGGAACTACACAGGGGTAGTTTAAGTAGGAAAATATTTCATCACCGTATCACACCCAAATGCAACGCAAAATTTTAGGGAACACCAGTTTACCTTTTTCACTTCAAAATGAAATTTTGTTATCACCTTCTGTGATTAACTTCCTGAAAATACCAATAGGGCAAATTGCCAAATTATCCAAAGGCCTTCAGTAGATCGAAAAGATTTAGATTTGTGGTGCTGTACTTGAAGTAAGGACTTGCTTTCATTTCCAGGAGGGCTTATTGATTCCACTGTCCGACTGCCAATGCACAGAATAGACTCCATGTACTGCGGATAACAGTGCCTCGATCAATAAAGTCTCCCAGTATTAGAAATAACAGAGCGCAATAAAGACACTCAGAATCATCCCTTCATGGTTCTCTACCCAAGTTGTCTCAATGTTCTCTGTTTTTCCCTAATGCTGAGCCACAGGAGATGGTACAGAGGGCCTTTACGCAAAATTTTGGGTTACAGAAAACAGAGTCCATCATCATTTTTGTCTGAGAAAGCTTGTTTAAATTTGTCTTTTCTTACGCCGTCATTCAGAAAAAAAACTAACCAAAATCCCGTATACCAAATAAGCTGAGAAAACACAAAACCATAATTTACCTAACTGTTCAAATCAAAATACCACCCTTAAACTAGCTTGATGGGTCCTCTCGGACAAAGCAGTGTAACACAACAGGCTTCAGACTACAAATAATTAGACTCTGCCAAACAGCTCCTGTGTTACAGTAATCTTCTAATGAGAAAACACTGTGATTCTGAAGCACTTTACTATTTACCTCAGATCCAATCTTGGCACCGTGGAGTGACCCGTACCTCCTTCCTTCAACAGCTCCAAGGTGGCTGCCTTCAGTGTATCCTTCCTGATAACCCTCACCACGAAACCTGTATGAACAGAAGTGCAATATTTAGCATCTATTTTCATTTCATATCAAACTCACACTGCACACAAGCAATGCACAGGAACAAAATCACAGTTAACATCTGTCTACATTCAGAAATATCACATGATGTTTATTTAAATTAAGATGCAACCTTTTATGTATGCTGTGAGCTTCTCAAACAAGTTTACAACGATCTGACACTTTGCAGTCCATCTCAGCGCCTTCACCAGAATAAAACCACTAAATACAAGATCTCAACTCTGGATCAAGTTTCCACATGGAAGAAGAGCTGAAGATCACAGGGTCATAGAAAGGTTTGGGTCAGAAGAGACCATGAAGGTCACCTAGTCCACTCCACCTGAAGTAAGCAGGGGTATCTTCCACAGGACCAGACTGCACAGAGCCCCATCCAACCCGACTTTGAATGTTTCCAGGGATGGAGCATCTACTGCATCTCTTAGCAAGTCGTACCAGTGTTTCTATACCCTCAGAGTAAAAAAAGACCTTAACATCTAGTCCAAACTTATCCTCTTTGTCTTGTTGCTATAGGCCCCACTCAGAAGCTTTTCCTCGTCTTTCTTATAAGCCCCCTTTAAGTACTGGAAGACCACAATAAGGTCTCCTAGGAGTCTTCTCTTCTCCAAGTTGAGCAACCACAATTCTTGCAGTCTCTTTTCATAGAGAAGGTGGTCTAGGACTTTGCCCATTTTTGTGGCCTCCTCTGGACCCACTCAACCAGGTCCATATCTTTCGTGCGCAGAGGGCAGCACTCCAGTCTCACCAGTAACACACTCCGCAGCCCAGCCCAGTGGCTTCACCAGAAAAATGTCCCTAACTACAAGTTTCCAACTCCTGGTCAAGCTTCCACATGGAAGAAGAACCAAGCTCGAGGAGTTCAGTCACTGAGCAAGAGCAGAGGAGAATTTGCTCCAGTGCTCTTCTTCCTCACCCCTTCATCAGGCTTAACACCCAGTCTCCACCCCTCTTTTCTCTTCTCTCTACTGCGCGCACTCAATACCCAAGACGCGGACCCAAGATCCACACCCAGGCCCAGCCCCAGGCTCAGGCCACCCTCCTTCCCTTCCCCGACCGCTGCCCGCACCTCACCGAGGACTCCGCTCTGCTCCGTCCTGTCCCCGAATATCCCTGAGCCCCCCTCAAGCCTCTAGCACCATCCTCACCTTTCCTCGGCCATCACGATCTCGTCAAACATATCCGAGCTCACCCCCGCGGCCGCCATTGCGCCGCCAGCGCGCGGCCGCAGTGCACGCCGGGAGCGGACGGCGAGCCGGAGGAGCCACGCGAGGTGCGTGCAGCGTGCCGGTGGGCGTGGTCTTATGGGCGATGACCACTCCCTCCTTGGGTTTAGCTCCGCCCCTCGAGTCATCCCCTTAGGCAGCGGCGCGGCTTGTGGGCGGTAGGGGGCGCCCGAGCAGCGCGGCGGCTGCACAGGGGCGGGGCCACCCTGGTCCCATCCCCATCCCCATCCCCATCCCCATCCCCATCCCTGGTCCCTACTCAGTACCGTCCCAGTGCTATCCTGGTTCCATCCCAGTGATATCTCTGTCCCATCGCTCTCCCATTCCCTGTCCCATCCCCTGTCCCGTCCCTCTCCCGTCACTGTGCCATCCCTCTCCCATCCCGGTGATATCTCTGTCCCATTGCTCTCTCATCCCTTGTCCCATCCCTCTCCCGTCCCTGTGCCATCCCTCTCCCATCCTGATGCTCTCGCAGTGCCATCCCGCTCCCATCCCGGTGTCATCCCCCTCCCATCCCGGTGCCATCCCACTCCCATCCTGGTACCATCCAGCTCCCACCCTGGTGCCATCCCACTCCCATCCCTGTCTCATCTGGCTCCTAGTCCCACGCTGTTGCCATCCCAGCCCCATTGCCGTCCTATCCCAGTGCTATCCCATCCCAATGCCATCCTGGTCCTCTCCGCCAATAAGCCGGGGGTTGGCATGGCTGTAGGGAACCCTCAGTGCCCCACTACGAGTTGAAGGAGGCACGGGGGAAAAAAAAGTAGCAGTAACAGTGAAAGAAACAGTGATTTTGGTATTTTGCCATTTAAAAAGCCCCACAAATCCCAGGCTCTGATAGATGCTGCTTTTGCATTGGGCTGTGACATCCCTGATTTTCAAGTGGTGTACTTTTAATGTATATAGCCAGAATGTAAGGGGTTTTTTGTGTGTAAATACCTAAACTTTAGTGTGCCAGTGGGTCGAGGGAAGTGATTCTACTCCGCTCTCATGAGACTCCACCTGGAATATAGTGTCCAGTTCTAGAATCCTCATCATAAGAAGGTGATGGAGCTGTTAGAGTGAATCCAGGACAGCTACAAAGATGATCAGAGGGCTGGAGCATCTCTGCTATGAGGACAGACTGAGTGAGTTGGGGTTGTTCAGCCTGGAGAAGAGAAGGCTCCAGGGAGACCTTAGAGCAGCTTCCAGTACTGAAAGGGGCTCCAGGAAAGCTGGGGAAGGACTTTTTACAAGTGCGTGTAGTGACAGGATGATGGGGAATGGCTTTAAATTGGAAGAGGGAAAATTTAGACTAGACATAAGGAAGAAATTCTTCACTATGAGGATCGTGAGGCACTAGAACATCTTGCTCAGAGAATCTGTGGCTGCCCCATCCCTGGAGGGGTTCAAGGGCAGGTTGGATGGGACTTTGAGGAACCTGACCCAGTGGGAGGAGTCCCTGCCCAAGGCAGAGGGGTTGGAACGGGATGGGCTTTAAAATCCCTTCCAGCCCAAAACATTCTATGATTCCACGATTGTAGGATGCTTTGTTAAAATGTATATTTGTTACTAAAGATCAACACAGGTAAAATAAAACATTTATACTTGTTTATAAGCATATAATTTGATGTTAATTTATGCTGCTGTTTTCCAAATTCTTTATGAAAATGTGGCTCTGGGTACACCAAAGTCATCTGTCAATGTGGATGAGGGAACAGGTCTGCTATCCCCCGAATCCAACACAGGAGGGCAGAGAACTCAAAAAGACAGCTATGAAATCCAGAGATGGGCCTAAGGAAACCAGAGAACTACATCAGAGTGAAAATAAAATCTTGGTACTGAAGGTTTAGCTAACCAGGTGTGTCAATCACAGTTCATAACAAATGCTTCATTGCATTTGCTGATTGACACAGAGGGAAAGCAATCAGCTGGCCAGTTCATGTTCTGCATTAATTTAAAGTGTAGGTAGCACTGGGTCTCACATGAATTCACTGAAGGTTTGCCAGGTGTGAAAACCTACTCGCTCTACAACCACACAATCACAAGCAAACACATATTGCTCACTGATGGCAGGGGAAATACAAGGCGTCTTTGAAGGTTTCCTCTAAGCTAACAACTACAATTTAAACCTTGCTTTGTTAGCAAATGAAAAACGAGTTCTTTGATCTCGGTAGGTAGCAGGATAGATGAAAAATGCTGAAAATATAAGAATGTCCTGGCAAGAAGACAACAAAATAACAGCTTCATTTTGGGGCATTCTTAAATATCTTCGGTCTCATCCAGCTGGGTTCCTGATAAATTTGTTGCATGCCTAGGCTGTCACAAATTCACCCTAAATTGGGATTCCAAATGATGCCTTTAATGCACCCCCATTCTCTTCCAAGGGAAACAAATCTCTGCTTTTATCACATCTGAATCTGCCTGAAAGGAGGCTTGGCTTCCATACTTTATTGAGGAAAGAAAGTACATTTATTTAATTTATTGTGTCATTCTCCATTTACAAAGAACACTGGCAGAGTAGAAAGACTTGCCCCAGATTTTCCACTAACACGGTTTCACTGCTTTAAGCAGAGGTAAAGTCGATATTGTGGCTCTTAAATACAAGATTTATAGCTTTTTTACACTTCCCCAAAGTGTGAAATGAAGGTGCCTAGTATCTTCTTCCCTACTACCTTCCCACTACTGTAGCAACTCGCATTTGCACATCATAGCTTCTAACTCAGACTTCACACGGAGACATTTGACACCTTTTAGGGCTGTAAAATGTACAATTGCAAATGAAAGCACTGAAATTGTCCTACTGTCTTTGAGAAACTAGGATCCACTGGGATATAATCGTGGATGGTGGTGGTGGTGGTGTTTACATTCCCACAGAACCGAAGGCAATGGTGTTTCAAGGCCTTGCACACCAAGTTCCTGGCTGAGTCAGGTGTTTGATGGCAGGGAAAGCATTTTCCAATAATCTTGCCGTCTCAAGCTGTGATCCTGTCAGATTTTATAAGCAAAACAGACAGGTCTGGTCAGAGCTTGGATGGGAAACCTCCAAGGAAAACTAAAGTGCTCCAGGAAGCGCTGTGGGTAATTTAGCTCCTGGCATTCTTCCCTCTGTCTGTATAAATATTGAACCAACCTCTAACCATGTTGTTGCGGTAAGAAACATTGTGCTGCTGGTGGAAGATGCAGATCCAAGTATGTCAGCAAATAGGGTCACTAGAGAGCTNCCCCTTTCAGGCAGTTATAGAGAGCAATGAGGTCTCCTCTCAGCCTCCTCTTCTCCAGGCTAAACACCCCCAGCTCTCTCAGCCGCTCCTCACAAGGCTTGTTCTCCAGCCCCTTCCCCATCTTTGCTGCTCTTCTCTGGACTCGCTCCAGAGCCTCAACATCCTTTTTGTGGTGAGGGGCCCAGAACTGAACACAGGATTCAAAGAGCGAATATTTAAATGCAAGGTTGCTCATCTTTGAAATCAAACAGTGTAGACTCAGGACTCCGTTATTTCCTGTTTCACATCAAAACTGTGTATTTTTGTGGCAGAAAAGTAGAAATGGATTTTTGACCAAAATTTAGTTCTTAATTATTTCGTTTTCTGGGGTTTTTAAAATTTTTTTTCATGGAAAGATCTTGAAAGATATCTAATTTTCAAAGAAAATGTACTGTACGATCAAACCCCAGAAAAACAAAACACCCCAAGCCTGAAAACTTCTGGAATAAACCAACCTGAAAACCAGGGCTTCAGCTCCCGGTACATGCGGAGCGAGAACCCTTTGGATGTGTGGCAGTGACTCAGCACAAAGGAGCATGAGAAACACCATGGGAGATGTTTGCCAGCCAAGAAACCTGCAATTCCTATGACTCACAGCACTTCCAAGTGGAAAAGTCTCCTTTCCTGCCAGAAATCAACAATTTTTTCAGGCAAAAAGTACTACCTTTCTCCAGCTGCACTGTTGAACATGGCTCGCCCTTTCAAAAGGGAGCAGCTTTTTACTCACAGGAATTCTTTGATTTTGCAGCTGGATTTTGCACAACTAGAGAAAAATCGGAGAAACCACACCTTACAGTGGATTCTTCCACCTCCCTGAGGAATTACCTCCTCCAAGCAGCTGGGGGTTAGCACTCCCTTCACTGTTCAGCACATTGAGTAACAGAACTGGTGAAGGGTCTGGAGAACAGGCCTTAAGAGGAACATCTGAGAGAGCTGGGGGTGTTTAGCCTGGAGAAGAGGAGGCTGAGGGGAGACCTCGTTGCTCCCTATAACTACCTGAGGGGAGGTTGTAGAGAGGAGGGAGCTGGCCTCTTCTCCCAAGTGACAGGGGACAGGACAAGAGGGAATGGCCTCAAGCTCCACCAGGGGAGATTTAGGCTAGACATTAGGAAAAAGTTTTTCACGGAAAGGGTCATTGGTCATTGGAACAGGCTGCCCAGGGAGGTGGTTGATTCACCTTCCCTGGAGGGGTTTAAGGCACGGGTGGATGAGGTCCTGAGGGACATGGTTTAGTGTTTTGTGGGAGTGGTTGGACTCGATGATCCAGTGTGTCTCTTCCAACCTGGTGATTCTATGATTCTATGATTGAAGGCTGTAAGCAGTGTGAACAACAGATTTTTAACACCATGAATAGAACGTAAAAGTGAAGTTTTATAGAACAGATGCAAATCCACAAATGTTTTATTGCAGAGGAAATATAACTGATGAAAGCTACAGGCACCACTCACTGGCTTAGATCAACCCATACCTAAAAGGAGATTGTGGCAAGACAGGTGTCGCGTCTCTTCTCCCAGGTAACAAGCAACAGAACAAGGGGAAAAAGACTCAAGTTGTGACAAGGGAAGTTTAGATTGGATATTAGGAAAAAATCTCTTCACTGAAAGGGTGGTCAGACATTGGAACAGGCTGCCCAGGAAAGCAGTTAAGTTGCCATCCCTGGAGGGATGTAAAGACATGTAAATGTGGTGTTTAGGGACATGGTTTAGTGGTGGACTTAGCAGTGCTAGGTTTATTGTTAGACTCAGTGATCTTAAAGGTCTTTTCCAACCTAAATGATTCTGTGATTCTACAGTTCTGTGACTGAATGATGAGGAATGGAAGTAAAACATCAGGACTCACTCAGCTTTTTGAGCAAGTCCAGAGAAGAG
>WAAB01020688.1:0-21422 GCA_013389865.1 Piaya cayana | reverse complement strand
ATTTTTGGTGGAAAGGGAAAAAGGAGAGAAAATTGAGGAGTTACCATGCATTTAAAAAAAAAAAAAAAAGAAAAAAAAGATGCAGACAGGTGCATGTAAAAAAATCTACCATGTCACAAATGCATGTTTGTGTTCCCGATAAAGTTATAAACATCTCTGACAAGTCAGTGGCTTTTTATCTCTTCTAAACTGTAGACCACAGGATATTTTCCAAGATTTTCTTTTTTTAAAATGTTTCCTAAGATAACTCTCTAAAATATCAGAAACTTATATAACTGTATAGTATCTACAACTTTTGTTTTGTTAGCAGTGGCTCATGGTCTTCTTCAGTCATCCTGAGACCACAGGAGCACAGATTAGAAAATACTGTAGAAAGAGAGTGCTAGACTTGATCTGATTCTTTTTTCCATGTAATCATATTTCTTATTTGGGGGATATCCTGTAGAGGTGATTGAGGCCTTGGCAGAAATATATAGGTGCAAAAACATGCTGAAGTTGTGGACTTAAGCTTGAGGTCCCTAAGGAATAAACTGGGGCAACTGGCCCCATTATTAAAAATATGAAGAATGATCTTGCTCAATTGATAGATCTAACATCTACAGCACACAAACTCAAACAATGTAAAAAATATATTTTTTAGTGGTTTGGATTAGCACATTGAAAGCAATTTGACTGAGAAATTCTGCACTGATCTTTACAGTATGTTTGTAAACCTGCACTTTCCTTTGTAAGTTTCAAGGACAGAGAAACATTTATTCTGAATATTGGAACAATGTCCTTACTTAAATAAAAGAATGAATAAAATGCTCCCTGTACATACTTGGACATTGTCCTTATAAGCATAAAAACTATTTCATTATTAAAATCTATTAACAGACTATGTACAGCTCTTCATGGCTGAAAGGGACTGATATCTCTACAAGTAGACCATTTAGTTGTAATGAGGTGCTCCTGCCTTGGTAGTAGCTGATCAGAGGTATTTTTTTTCTTAGAAGGACATACAATGTTAAATAGAGGANGTCACACTCCAGGGTGATACATATATTCCAATACGCAGTCATCATAAAATATGTGGAGCTGTTCATTATTGGTTTATGTGTAAAACAGTATTTTGATATTTCAATATTAGACAATTTTTGAATTTTAACTATTCCCCTCTTTTTATTCTTTTAATTTCTTCTTGTATCTTCCTTGTAGTTTACATTTATTTCTTAAATATTTTTGTCTTTTACGGTGTCATAAATTCTTTTTTTCTGTTTCTATCTTTCCATTTTCTTTTTCCTTTCATACTTTTCTCCAGCTGTATGCAATACATTATCTCACTTGTTTTTCTCCATTTGCTTGTCTTATTTTTCATTTTCCCTGACTGATCTATCTATTCTCTCAACCATCTTTTGTTTTCTTACTTCATTTTGATTGTTGCTTGATAGAGACTGCCACGACCATTTTATGCTCCCTTCACCTGGCAATCAACCATGGCATCACAAATGCCAAACTACCATATGTGAAAGAGATTCAAGCTAAGCTGACTGTCAGCTGTTATTTTCTTCATCGTACTATCTGACTTCCAAAATTGCATATTCCTCTATTTTGCTCATTCAGAATTCTTGGGCTAAAATGTTCCCTACAGCTTGCAATGCACTGACTTAAACTAATGCTTGGCTTATTTACTTTTACTTCTCAAGGGAAAGAAAGAGTAGCTAAAAATGAGATTACTAGCTCTGTAAGTGTCTTTTATTTGGTTTTGTAAGGAGATGATACTGAGACTTACTGAAGAGCTGAGAGTCATGTCTATTGCTCCTTGGAACTCAACCAAAGAATCTGAGACATCTGTAGTGTTTGTGTGTCTGCCTCATACTCTTGAAGAGATATGATTCAAATCCTTTCAGTCCTCAGACCTTAATCGAGAAAGTGGACAGGACATTTCAGCCACATTTTTAAATGAACATCTCATACTTCATGGCTCAGCTCTGCACCATCCTTGGCTTACTCTTTTTTGTTTGGCTATCAGTAAGCAGTATTTTCTCCAGAGAACCTGAATTCAGTCTGAAATTTTAAAGGAAGCAGCAACTATCCCAGGACTGGAGTTATGTTTCCAAGTTCATCTGGGTCAGCAACAACAACTATAGGACACACTGGTACAATAACTTATGTACAAAATGTTCATGAGGGAAATCTGTTTATGCAGTTTGACATCATTTTTTATGATGGAGAGGGAAAGCATAAGAAAAAAGCAGATTACCTGGTTTACACTAAGCAAATGTCTGCTTTTCACTTAAGTGGAAGTTGTTGCTTATTTTACCCAGTCTAATGTGTTTTTCGTATGGAGTCCTTTTTTTTTTTTTCTGAAAATAAAGCAACAAAAAGTACTTGATTCTGAATAGCACTTTCCCAGAGAAGTACTTCAAAACATACTGGTATGTAATAAATTATGCCTAAATGAGTCTGTGATTTTTATGAAAGAAATTTATTTCACTTAAAATGAAGAATTTGAATTTGAATTTAGAGAATGAGAAAATATGGATTTTTTAAAAAAGCTAGACTGAAATCAGGTTTTTATTTTCTCTTGTCAATTGTTATCAAAGGGGTTAGTGCCCATATATTATGTTATAGAAATACCAAACAAAACTCTTTTCTAGCCACCTGTGGGTAAAGCTTTGTAATTCCACGTTTATGATATTTGTACACATGAGTGCAGGACTATGATCTTACTAGCATCACAGAGACATGGTGGAATGGATCCTATGATTGGAATGTTGGGATTGAGGGATATAGACTCTTTAAGAAGGATAGGCAGGAGAGATGAGGAGCGGGTGTTGCACTCTATGCCAGTGACCAGCTGCAATATACGGAGGTCCACCTGAGAATAGATGAAGAGCTAACTGAGAGCTTATATGTCAGCATTAAAGTGAGGAAAGGGACAGATGACATTAGCGTGGGAGTCTGTTACATGCTGCTGGACCACGAAGAGTGAGCAGATGAGCTCCTCTAAAGAGAGATAGGAACAGCCTCTCTTTCAAAAGCCCTGCTCCTCATGGGAGACTTCAGCTACCCTGATATGTGTTGAAGAGACAACATAGCAGGGCACACGCAATCCGGGAGGTTCCTGGAATGCGTTGATGAGAACTTCCTTTCCCAAGTGATAGAAAAACCAATGAGGAGATGTGCTATGCTGGACCTTGTTCTCACCCACAAGACAGGGCTGATGGGGAATGTGAAGCTCACAGGCAGCCCTGGCTGTAGTGACCATGGTGGAGTTCAAGATCCTTGAGACAGTGAGGAGGGCATGCAACATGCTCACTACCCTGGGTTTCAGGAGAGCAGAATTTAACCTCTTTGGAGATCTACTTCATAGGGTACCACAGCATAAAGCCACCAAGGAGCTCAAGAAAGCTGGCTAATATTCAAGGATTACCTCTTCCAGTTGCTGGAGTTATGCATCCCAACAAAGAGAAAGTCAGGCAAAACCACTAGGACGCCTGCATGGATGAATAAGAAACTCCTGGATAAATATAAACACAGAAAGGAAGCCTACAAAAGGTGGAAGCAATGGCAGGTAGCCTCAGAGGAATACAGAGAAATTGTCCATACAGTCAGGGATCAGGTTAGGAAAATTAACGCCCTGTTAGAATTAAATCTGACCTAGGGCACGAAGGCAACAAGAAAAGCTTCTGTAGGTATTTTTCTGGGGAAATGAAGACTAGGGAGAATGTGGAGCCTCTCTGGAAGGAAATGGGAGACCTGGTTACCCAGGATATGGAGAAGGCTGAAGTACTCCACGACTTCTTTGCCTCAGTCTTCACAGGCCAGAGCTCAAGCCACACTTCCCAAATCACAGAAGACAAAAACATGGTCCATGAGAATGACGATCTCCCCACTGTATGCTGTAGGAGAATATCAGATTTGAGACCATCTAAGGAAGCTGAGGGTGTACAAATTCATGGGATATGATGAGATGTGTCTGTGGGTCCTGAACTGGCAGATGAATTTGCTAAGCCATTATCCATCATATTTGAGAAGCTGGGAAGTCTGATTAAGTTCCTATTGATTGGAAAAGGGGGAATGTAATCTCAATTTTTTAAAAAGGAGAAAATGGTAGACCCACCGCACTATGGGCTGGTCAGTCTCAACTCTGTGTGCAGCAAGATCATGGAGTACATTCTCCTGGAAACTACTGAGCCACATGGAAAATAAGGAGGTGATTAGTGACAACGAACATGGTTTTATCAAGAGCAAATCATGTCTGATGAATCAGGTGGCCTTCTATGATAGGGACAAAACATTGGTGGATAAAGGGAGAGTAACTAATATGACCTACCTGGACTTGTGAAAAGCATATGAAACTCTCCACACAACATTCTTGTCTCTAAATTGGAGAGGGATGGATTTGACAGACGGACCACTTGATGAATAAGGAATTGGCTGTATGATTGCACTCAAAGAGTTGTGGTCAATGGCTCAGTGTACAAGTGGAGATCAGTGATGAGTGGCTTTCTGCCGGGGTCGGTATTGGAGCTGGTGACTTTTAATGTCTTTGCCACAGACATGGATTGAAGACATCCTCAACATGTTGGCCAACAACATAAAAATATATCGACACATTGGAGGGAAGGGATGCCATCCAGATGGACCTTGACAGGCTTGAGAGGTGGACCTGTGTGACTCTCACAAGTTCAACAAGGCCAAGTGCAAGGTCCTGCAGCTGGGTCAGAGCAATCCCAAGAATAAATACAGTCTGGGTGGAAAATGAATTGAGAGTACCCTTGAAGAGAAGTACTTGTGAGCTCTGTGAATGAGAAGCCCAATATGAGCCAGCAATTGTGTTTGCAGCCCAGAAAGCCAACCATATCCTGGACTGCATCAAAAGAAATGGAGCCAGCAGGTTGAGGGAAGGAATTATGCCCCACTATTCTGCATCACTACTCTGCCCTTGTGACACCTCATATGGAGTACTGTGATCAGTTCTGGAGTCCTCAATACAGGAAGGACATGAATCTTGTTAAAGTGAGTCCATTCACAGCAACTCCAAGTCCTTCTCTTCAGTGCTACTCTTAATCCATTTTCCACCTAGCCTGCAAGTGTGCTTGGGATTGCCCTGACCCAGGTGCAGGATCTTGCCCTTGGCCTCGTTGAACTTCCTGAGGTTCTCACAGGCCCAGCTCTCAAGCCTGTCGAGGTCCACCTGGGTGGCGTCCCTTCTCTCCAGCATGTTGACTGTTCCACACAGTTTGATATTGTCAGCAAACTTACTGAGGGTGCACTCAATCCCACTGTCCATGTCAGCAAGAAATACGTTAAACAACACTGGTTCCAATACCAGCCCCTGTGGAACATCACTTGTCGTGTTTTTCCACTTGCACACTGACACCAACTCTTTGAGTGTGATAATCCACCCAATTCCTTATTCACCACTGCATGGTCCATCTGTCAAATCCACACCCTCTCCAATTTAGAGACAAGAATGTTGTGTTGGAGAGTGTCAAATGTTTTTCACAAGTCCAGGTAGATGATATTGGTTACTCTTCTCTTACCCACCAATGCTGTAGCCTTGTACCTGGAGGTATTCAAAGCCAGGTTAGACAAGGCTTTGAGGAACCTGACCTAATGGAAGGTGTCCCTGCCCGTGGCAGAGGGGTTGGAAATAGATGAACTTTAAGGTTCCTTCCAACCCAAAGTATTCTATAAATCTGTGATGACTGATACTAAAAAAAGATACCCCAAATCTCCCCCCAACCCTGTACAATCTTGGAGAAAATGGAGCAAACCCACTAAAGAAAAAAAAACAAAATAAAACATCTAGTCACTGAAACTGGTGAGTGTACTGGCTTTGTAGCAATGAATTAGCTTGCTCTCATTTTCTATCCTCTTTCCAAAAGCTAGTGGACTTGAACCTTAAAGAAAGATGGATTCAAGGAAGAAGAAATCCCAAGGATTAGGTGACATAGGCAACCTTCCCTGTGGGGAAAGTGGGACCATACTGATTTTCCACTGGAGATCTTTTCCCTGAAATATCTGGATAAAAATGCAAACCAAATATTTCTTATTGATAATTATTTTTTTACTTCACAAACTGAAAATGGAAGAATACTTTATTTGGGCAACAGTGATAGAGAACATACTGAAATCCAATACACAGAAACACTCTTTGTGCTGTAATTTTTAACATCTCTTCCATAATTAGAAGACTGCAGTTTGTCCATGGACTATTGTTAGTAAGTGACATGCTTAAAATTGCATTCTAGAAAGGAAATTTCTCCTTCAAGATGACTTAACAATGATATTAAAAGCAAAAGTTTATGTCCTTTTTTATTTGTGTAATGAATCTTCCAGGGTCATTTAGCTTTTTATTTTAATAACTCAGTGCTTAAGTAGACCTGAATGAGTTTTATACAGATAACAAACAAACATGGTGGGATTACTTTTGCTCATTGTATGAGACTGCCTGTTGTTTGTAACTACTTCTTGAGTCCATCCATTGTTTAGGATTGTTGGAAGTCTGCCACTTCCTTTTTATTTTTTTTGTGTAGTCTTGAAAGATTTCTTTGTTGTAGAAACGTGAATATCGTTCTACAATTAATGCTGAAAATATGTTGTTAGCTAGGCACTTTTCATTATTCGTTTGACTGATACATTCATGCAAAGAGAGAGCATATAATTCATCCTAGATCATGACTAAGTGGTATTTGAGGTATTATGTTGTAGGGTATCCAGATACAGAAGTTTTCATTGGAATTTACTGGGGTATCTCTGAGTAAACTGACATACTCTTAGAAATATGTTCCTGTGGTTTTCTTGATGGTTGTAAAGATTGTTGTAGACAAACTGTGCAGATATGTATACGCTTGTTGCTGAAATCTAGTTGACAACTGATTTAAGTTCTAAGAAAGTATCTTTTTGTGTAGTTACATTGGTAGTGGAATTGAATTAATGATGAATGCCTTTAA
This sequence comes from Piaya cayana, assembly GCA_013389865.1. Lineage (NCBI taxonomy): Eukaryota > Metazoa > Chordata > Aves > Cuculiformes > Coccyzidae > Piaya > Piaya cayana. Next base: position 14,478 of record WAAB01020688.1, on the reverse strand, counting down.
CTTCCTTTTTCTATAAGGATAATTGAGTTTGGGGTTGTTGAGTCATCTTTTCCCCCACTATTTCTTGTAAATTATTTCTTGAAGTTTCTTGCCATTTTCTACCATAGAGGCAATTGTTGCTTGTTGGAGAAGTCTGGAGTAGAAAGAAGTCATAGTTAAACATTAAAAAGCACAATGAGAATCCTCAATAAATCATGATTATTGACACACCAATGAATGTTACTAATACTACTTCCCTTACTAACTCCACATCTTGTGAAACAGTAGCATTTTTCACATCCTTCTACAGCCTAATTTTGACACTTCAGGAACCAAACAGACAAAATAAATACGTTTTGTTTTGAAAACACTGAAACAAAAGATTTAATTTCCAGATATTTTTGAGGATAAAATCTTCTTAAAATTTGATGCATCTTTATTGAACTGCAATTTACCAGCACTGATATCTATATTACCCTTTCCTTTACCCTTTCTCACATAACATCATTCAACCATGAAGAGGGAAAAATATAAATTAAAGGCAAAAAGGTGTTGGAATAAATTAGAGAGATATACAAACTTGTAAGAAAGGGACAATCACAGATATTTTAGACTGCTAGAAGCTATCTGTGTAAATGGATCAATGGGTGAAATCTGTATGGAAAAGTTGTTGTAGTACAACAAGGGAGATGTGATGTGGAGTGATCCTGGTGCTAGTGCACCCTACTGAGCAGCCATTTCAATGGCAAGGCAAGTGGATTGTAGGGTTCTCAAAATATATGGGCATAGTACTCTTAGTAGCAAAGTCTTTCTCAGCCCTAGTCCGCTGAGAACTTCTGGATTCAGTACAGTACTTTGTCTACCAGTGCAGTTCACTAAAGGTTTTAATATAGTATGACTACAGTGAAATGACTGAGTTGTGAATGGTGTTAGAACCTTAGGACTTTTTTGGCTTCCCTCTTGTCAAAAGGATGTGGAAGGTAGCAATGTATTTGTTTATCTTTGAAAGATTTCAGAGCCTCCAAATTAGCTAAAAGAGAACTGCTCAAGATGAACAGTAAAATCAACATCACCATTAGCCACATGTGGTTTTTTTTCCAGAGTAGTGATTGTTTATTTAAAAACGCATGCTGCAAGGGCAGTTGTAATTACCAAATGGTAGCGACTCCTTTTTACTAGTATTTTTTCCTTTCTCCTCTTCTCTTTTTTTCCTTTTTCTTTTTCTCTGAATATGGTAGTGTTTTCATTTGTTTTGTGAGCTTTTTTACATCATTAAGAGTCACCTATATTTTGCAGGGTTTCTATCTTTTGCCTGTACCTCATTTGTACTTGCATTACTACTACTGTTGTTGAATGATAGAGCTCACTAAAATGGAGGAAAATCATTGTGGGTTTTCTTCTGATACTTACTTTGCCATTAAGTGCCAGGGGTGAAATATTTGCCAGTATCTACAAATTTCACTTGATTTAGAATTTATATTTAGTAAATAATCGTAAGAAGGAGGGTCATTGATCTAGGCTGTTCAGCTTGCTCCATAACTTATTGAAACTTATGGTTATCGATGGGGTTGTTCTATTAAAAATAATTTTGTAAGTCACATTGATGTTAAATAAAAGAGAAAATAGCCACAGGCCTCCACACCTGTATGTGTGCCTGCTATTTATCTGTCTGTAGGTTGCCTCTTGTTTATAAAGAATTTATAATTACTGATCATTTTTCTAAGCACGCCTGAAGTATCTTCTAAGACCTTTACTTATTATATTCTGCTTGCTGCTTTTGCTTTTTATTGCTGAGTTAACTGGGATAGCCAACATGTACTTGCTCACTGTTGAAAGAATAAATCAGATGTATACAAAAGCAATGTACTCAACAGTGTTAGACAATAGATCCTTGAATGCCTTTGCTTGCTAATTTAGTGATAATAAAACATTTTTTTTAACAGGTGTGTTATTTAAAATATGTAGCTATCTTTTAACTAGTACTTGTACTACTACTACTGTGAAGTATTTCTTATCTATCTCCATACGCCTGTGTACTTTATACAGGAGTTGTCAAACTAAATTTTGACTAGGCAAGACTGGCTGCATGAAAACAATCACTTTGGATCTCAAATTCTATGGCGTTTTTCTAATGACCTTCTATTGAGGTCATTTAGTGAAAGAAAGAGGTCTGGCCTTTCGTAAATCTCTCCACCCTCTGCTAAGATAGTCACTCTTGGAACAAAAATCTGCCATGTTCTTAGGCTAAAAGGACACATGCTAATTTGGAGTAGAGGAGTTCAAACTAAAATAGAAATACAGAGATCTTTAGACCAGACTGGACAAGACCCAGAGGCAAATTAGAAGACATGATTGCTAAAATTGCAGTATCTTTCTAACTAAAAGGAATTTCTAATTATATTTATTTGAATGCCTTTGCTGTAATACATGGTATTACAAGGTCATTCATAAAAGGCTGCTTCTAAACTAAAAATTCTCAGTTAAAATGACTAGGAAGCAAGATTTCAGTGATGAAATATATGCTTAAAATATTGACAAGAATAAATCCACATAATTCCTCTGCAGTAATCAGCCTTTATCTTCTTGGAATTTAACATTTGTTGAAGAAAATGAGAAGCCAATGAAACTGTGAAAAAAGTTTTCTAAATATGTATCACTTAGAAATAAAATTCCTCTTCTCTTGAAGTAGTTCTTGCTTTATCAACTTTGAGGAATGCTCGGTATAAATATCAGCAATGAAATATTAAGTATTTACAGGGCCAGCTCATTAATAGTGAACTTCAGCGATAAGCAAATTTCAGAATCTTCAGGTACTTTTTAAAAGGGTTACACACCTTAATAGATATGCTTTAGTGTATTAAACAGTAATTAGTTTCTCCAAATAACAATGCTTTCTTCTTTTTAATCAATCACATTATTGAACAGCCTTTTTGACATCCTTGTTTCTTCTTTGTAGTCCCTGCCAAATATAGAAAAAAGTATAGGCCTATCATAAGACACTTTGAAATCCATACCAATTAAGAGCCTTATCTTCCTTTTCCTATTTATTGATTTATAAGCTGGCAGTGTTAAATATCTTCAGATATAGTGTAAGCTACATGTTTTAGTAACATTTCTGCCAATATGCTCCCTTTTACAGTTCTTAGAAGATATTTTTTCACTTCCTGTTCAAAGCCATTTTGGCTGTTAACGTTCACTATTTTTACTTTAGAAATACCTATAAGTCAAAGCAGGACAAGGTGTTTATCTCTTTGTTATCAGTAAAAGCTTATAAAATACTTTACGGTTTTTTTTTTTTTTTTTGGAAACCATTAGGCAAATGTCTCGCCGAGTATTTAAGTACAGGTATTTTAAAGCCTTTTTAAAGGTGAGTCCATATGAAGAATGTGAATTATGCACCTCAAGAAGCCAGAATATAATACACAGGAATAAAATGAGAGCTTCTCTTGCTGAAGTTTAACCTTGTTGTTGCCTATTAGGTGGAGTAGCTAGGCAGTTGAGGGAAACTGGGGAGAACTTTGCTGGTTGCTTACTTCAGAGAAGAAGTTGAGGATGGTAGCCAGCTAAAGTTGCTGTCATTTCTATTTTCATAGGGAACTGACAGTTTTGGCTGTCTAAACCAGTTTTCTTGATAAGAAGTCTAAACTTGTTTTTCAGTCTGTAGGTACTGCAGGATCTCTGCCTGTACTCACTTCTGCTAGCTGGTGAATTTCTGGTTTTCCTTCAATACTTGAATTAAGTTAAATTTACTCAGCTATTGCTGTCCTGGGTTAACTAATTATTATGCTTTGCTTTTCATAAAAGCATTCTCCAGACAATCAGTTTGATTCCTCCTTAATGCAGGTCAGTATAATGAATTAGAGCTAAAGAGCACTTTGAGGGCTATAATCTCAGTGTGCATGAAGATGGCCCAGAGCAGTGAGGAGAAGAGATAAAGAGTCAATCCAGGTCAGCTCATAGCTGTGGAGGACATAAGCATTCTGGTTTTGTCAGTCTCTAAAATTCATCTCAATCAACCAGTTAACCAATGAAGAATCTGTTTTCTCTGGATTAATTAGAGTTTGCTTGGGCCTTCCAATGTGGTCCGGTGACTGAACAATGGATTCTTTGTTCCAGCTCTCCTCTTTTATGAAGGAGGCTTAATTACTTCTCCCAGTTAGCCAACATGCCATTTAGTTTTAGAGAAATTTGCAGTTCCCCATAGATCAAGTTTAGCCTTGGTGGCAGATACCAACCACCTTCAGCATAAGAATGCTTCATAGATTGGAATATATTATAGCTGAAACTGAAATCTGTGAAATTTGCTTGTATAGTATCCAGAGTCCTATGCCTGGTGAACTGTTTAACAGCAGGAATGTTAGGAGAATTAAGTTTATTTTTGTCTGTGTCTTAAAATACAGGATGACTTCTGGAGTTCTACATTAATGAGGATCAAAACTGTTGCTGTTGTGCATCAAGTGCTAGATTTTACACTTTGTTGTAATGCAGCCATAATCTTTACAAATTAATGGTTGATTTTTAGCAGTGAATTGAAAGAACACCGTGTCTAGAAGGAATTTTAGTTTTTATTTCAATCTTAACAATTAAAAAGAAGCGACAGTCATAGGGTCAGATTTTCTGGGGTGTGTATTCTGTTAGAATATGTCATCATTCCTCTTTAAAATGGCTGGAGGAGACATACAAATATTTAATGTCCTCTGTTTTCCTACAACTGCTTTTATTGTTGGCTAGCAGTGACAGAAATGGATCAGACAACTTAAGTTCTGTAAAGGAACTAATATTTCACACTTTCTCACTTTTGAGAAAGGTCTTAACATGACTGGGACAATTAGAATAATTTTGTTTTTATAAATAATCTGAATAAAAGTAACATTTAGTGTTTTAATGTTTTTTATTAAATTATTTTTTCCACAAGTATCAAAATATAGAAGAATTAGACAACTGTATCTTTGAAAGCAATGTCTTTAATAACAACAGTTTCTCTCTCTTTAAATAACACCACACTCATGAACACACATTTTTGTGCTACCTGTACATGTACACATTACACCTGAAATGAAAAATAGAATCTTTATTCACAACAATAATTCTGCTTGTTTAAGAGCAAAACTAAAAATCAGTAGAAGTCTGGGACAAAACCCAACGGTGGAAAATATTTCAGAATGATCATTATTTTGAAGTACTTACCTCAAATTCATATTACAATACTACCAAGAGGCAGGAAGAATGTGATAGCACTGCTCCTACTGTAAATTAGTAACCAGTCTGCAGCTGTGTAGCTCATTAAAAACTCTGTCATTTAGAGATATTTTGAAAACACAGAGGTCCATTAAAAAGACTGGCAGTGTATGGTTGTCAAACAGACATGCAATTATTGTCATAATATTGCCATCAATTGAATGGGAGAAATTACATGGTGAACTGAGAAGCTGTTTTGTATCCTTTTGAGATTTCCCAGCACAATTTTCTCTTTGTTCAGACAAGCCATCACCCATCTTTGAATCTCCGAATATGAGGACTCAGAATTTGCTGGAAACCTCCATGAGTACTAATTATAACTTCTTCAATCCAGTTTTGATGATCACAGTATTTTCCTCCTGCTTTCATGCTGCCAGTGTAAAGTCATTCATATTACTCTGTCCAGTGACAGCGATTAACATCTGGTTGTCAATTAAAAATCTGGTAACATCTTTACTTGACATTGATTCTCTTTTCCAGAAATATTCTCCTCTTGCCATGCTGGAGTCGCTAGGGATAACTGAAGGTGAGAATTTTTATTCTTCCCTTTTTGGGAGCAACAAAGCATCCACAGTTTCTGACTTGCATAGCACAGCCCTCATACTGCAACAGCACAAGTTGTCCACATGTATTAGCTGTGCACTGACATGACTACAAAAAATACTGACACTACTGCTTAATAGAAAATTACTAAGATTAGTATATAAAAGCTATTAAGAGGATAGGGAAAAGACCAAAAAACCAGGTTCTGCTGTACAGGATAAAAAAAGTAAGAGGTAGAATTAAGATGGACAAGAATATTTTTCCTTCCTGTTGTAACTGAAAGGACTTGTTTGCTCCTGCTGAAAACGACCTTTTCCTTCCTCCTCTCCAGTGACTATTACTTCCTCCTCTCTGAATTCATTCACATTCATCAGCAGCTTCAGGGAAGAGGTAAAAATGGTCTTATATTCTAGTACAGCTGTTCTTTCTTTTCTCAATCAAAATATATATCTGCCTACTTTTCTGATGTACCTTGCTCAAGCTATGCTCAAACATATGTTCACGCAGAGCTGAAGGAAGAATCAAGATCTTCTGTCAGTGAATGGTGCTTCATATAGCAGAAATTTTGCTAGAAAGGGAAGAAAGATTTATGTTTTGTGTCACTGAAAGTTATTTTTCTTCAGGTAGAATCTGCTAGTTAGGACTATAAGCCACAGTAAGGACATATTCCCCCTTTTTTTTTAATTTTAGCTTTTGACATGACTTTTGCCTGTATGAGCTAAACACAAAGCTGGCTTCCAATCTGTGGAAAAATAGCCTCACTTTTGTCATACAAGCACTTCTTGTTGTATGACAATATTACCTTGATACCTACAACGATTTTTCATGTCTTTTCAGAAGTAAATGTTTGTAGTTGCAAAATGTATTTTAACTACTGTGACAGTTATATTTACATTATTTCTCCTTGGAAAGCATTGCTTACAGTTTGTGATTTTACAAGAATCACAGATTTGATGTTCAAATATAGTGTGTGCACTTTGTGACCACCTTAATGACCAGTTATTTATAGTGTTGATAATGCAGAACATTTCCGTGAAGTGGTCATGAAAGCCTCCTCTCTTTGGTTTAAATAATGTGTCATTTCTATGTATTGGCTAAGCTCTCGCTAGCAAAATTACTGGCATTCAGTTCCTGTCTTAATTCTTTCTTTGTCCTTTTGTGAGGTGCTTTTTGGGACTGGGATCTGACAGGAATACAAGTGATCTTTTTCATCAAGCACTGCTCATTACAGTAGCTTACCACTTCCAACATGACACTATCAATAGGCTTTTATTTATTTATTTAACTTTTACTTTGTAGGGAATTTATTTTCTAAAGACAGGGAACTTTTAAGGTACTGTTTTGTCTTAGTAGCTTTGCTTCTTCAGTTTTGAAGAGGCAGAGTTCACAAGTGAAAGACAGAGATACAAAAAACTTATGAGTCATCAACCATAGCCCTATCTTCAAGTATAAATAGATTTAATAGACAAATTATGTTTTTTAAAAAGAAGAGAAAAATGGTGAAGGAGTACTTTGAGATGTGAAGGTCTAGTCTTCTTGTTGGTGAACCTGGGGGTCTGAGTTACCTGTGGGAAGAAAATAGAGGTGCTGGACAACACCAAGGAGATGCATTAGATCAGTACACATTTCAGGAGATGAAACAAGCATGGGCAGGAGAGGAACAGAAAACAATAAGGCCTGAAAATCTCATGCAGTTCACTGTCTGCTAGTCCAACTGCAGAGGTGTTGTGTTTCCTCCAAAAATATGCTGCAAGCTAAATTAAAGCTTTCAACTGTATTAGGTTCTTACAGACAACTATCTATGTTATGGGAGTTTAAAGAAAGGAAACCCAGCTTTAGTCTATTTGACCTCATTGAACAATTGTTTTCCTGAAAGTCTCATTAGATAATGAAGTTCCTCTGTAAATTTATCCCCCAAATAGTGAGATTAGCTCATCTTGTTATTCAGGACACTCATTCATCATAATCTAATTGCTGATAATCAAATGTCAAGAGTATCAGTCCTAGAAAATAAGAGTGATAAAATCTAGGTTATTGCTTCCAATATAGGATCTAAAGGTACAGATGAGACTGGCAATTCCCTGTTAATCTTTAAATTGTTTGGATGGATCCTCCTTTAAAATCCTGCTTTTAAAAAAAGATTTATCTCTCCTTCTTCTTTGGCATCACCAATATTCATTATCTGTTTGTGGTTGTTTTATTTTTTGGTTTTTGGGGTTTTTTTTAACCCTGCCTCCAGCAAATCTCACCATTATGTGTCCTGGAAAAAAGATAATATTTCTGCAGCTCCTATGCTTGTCACAAGCTTTCCTGTAACTTTAATGGCAGAATACATCTGTCTTTGTTGCAGTACACCTTAGTGAATATTTTTAAAGTAATGTAAAAGATCTAGCACTGCTCTTCTCTGAAAAAATAACCACAACAATAAAAGGGAATCTTGCTTACTTTCCTTGTATGTATCTGAAGAAGTCATTTTTTTTCTTCTCTGTTATTTCTGTTATGCTTATAGATTCACAGAATCACAGAACAGCTGAGGCTGGAAGGGACTGCTGGAGTTCATCTGATCCAACCACCATGCCCAAGCAGCGCCATCTAGACTTGTTGCCCAGGGCCATGTCCAAACAACTGTTGAATATATCCAAGGATGAATACTCCACAACCTTTCCGGGCAACCTGTTTCATTGCTTAGTTACTCTCACAGTAAAAAAAAAAGTGTTTCCTAATGTTAAAACAGAACCTCCAGTTTGTACCCATTGCCTCTCGTCCTGTCACAGGTCACCAGGATAAAAAAGTCTGGCTTCCTTCTCTTCACACACACTGTTTAGGTGTTTACATACATCAATAAGATCCTCATGAGCCTTCTCTTCTCCAAGCAGCATAGTTCCAAGTCTCTTAGCCTTTCACCATATAAGAGATGTTCCAATGGGTCGCATTTACATGTGTTTTGTTTTTTTATTAAAGCATTTTAATAGTATCAGTAAAATACCAGAGACCTAGTTAATTTTTCATTACTAGAAAATCAAATGTGTACTTTTGGGCATCATATATGATGCATATTTAGCATAATTTGCTATTACTGTGGCATCACTATTTAAAAAAACAAAAGTATGGAAAATTTCAGCCAATCTATTTTATGAGAGTCTTTTTAAATTTAATAATAGAATAAATTTTTTGAAAGTTGTCCTGAAAGTATGCTGTTGTGTTGGCATTTTTGTTTCTGGGGTAAAAGTACTCGATAATGTTAGTTTTTAATATCCTCTTAGTCTTTAGTTAAAATTCTGTGTATGCAAGATCAGAGATGTAAAAAATTACAGTTAAGGCTAAGACATTCATTGCTTTATTTGTTTGCCCTGGTTTTTAAAAATTTGGATTCCAGGGCAAAATTACATCCATGGTGTCACTGCAGTATTAGAATCATAGAATCACAGAATCCCCAGGTTGGAAAAGACATTTTGGATCATCAAGTCCAACCATTCCTATTTGCCACTAAACCATTTCCCTGAGCAACTCATGTACCAGTCTTTTAAATACCTCCAGGAATGATGACTCAATCACCTCCCTAGGCAGCCTGATCCAGTGCCCAATGGCCCTTTCTGTGAATTTTTTTTCCTGAAATACCAAGACACAAAGATACGTTTTAGTGTTTGTGCAAATGGTAGCGGTAGTTTATATTATATACTAGTACATAGAAGTCTTCTAGTCGCTGTAATTTCTCATAGTTTAGTATGTCCTTACTGTACAGTATAATGTGAGATGATACATCCAAGACCTGTTTTACTAGAAAAAGTTTTAGTTAACACCCCAAATCCATGCATAATTTGAAAGTTCTCAACTTTATATTTGGCCTAATTCAGTCTTCTTTTCTTTTTTTTAATTGAGCCTTTTGGGAATATCGGACATAATGCCCACATCAGAAATACTAATGTAGTTGCAGTGCAATAGCCTTTCCTCAATTGACAGATCCTATTAAACGTAATCAACAAATTAGCCTGATTTTCCATGTTCTGAAGAATCATCAGTTTAGGCAAACATCACACCGGAAGATACAGTCCCATGCTCTCTGCATTGACATAGTAGACATTTCGTGTTCCACTTTGGGGGTATTATTAATAGCTAAATGACACTGTGTGCTTCAGGTGAAGTTTGCTAAGGCTGAAGTTCAAAATCCTAGACTCCATTCCACTTGCACTTTGTATGAAGTTAGATGGCTTGGGGCAGTGAAGTCTGGTGTGCCTAACCATGAACATATTTTTCAAACTTTGTTACCCTCCAAAGATGTAACAAGATTGAAAAACAGGTAAATCTAAGTAGGAGAGCTCTGTGGTGCTGAGCAGTGACCATGTCTTTGTTGAGAACATTAAGGTTAGACAAAAATATACTCAATGACTTTCAAAATTACTATTTGCGACACATTCATCATTTGTCAGGCCCATAGCATCAATCAAATCTTGCAGCCAGTGACTGGAATAATTATCTCATCCAGTGCTGTACTATCTAATTATTTTAAGAGACACTTTCAGGGCACAAAAGATGTAACATGTTTAAAAACACAAATACATGGAAACAAATGCTTTCACCAGTACAATATATTTGAGATTTTGTGCTTTTTGTTTGTGATGTATTGTTCTGCTACAGCGATGTTGATTACTAATGCACACATACTTGTCTCTGTCATTACCACTTTGGCCAGAAATCTTTCTCTCTTTCCTTCTCTCTGTTCTTCTTGTTCCTGTGAATTGTATATTTTGTATGAACACAGACTTTAAGTTCCCAGTACAAAGTTTTCTTCTCTGTACATTGACTGTTCTACTCATTCTGCCATCCTTTGGTGATCACCATACTCTGATATTTGGGGTTAATATTTTGTATTTGAGCAGGACTACTGTAAAAGTGCTTGCTGGCAAATAGGATTATACTGCCTTCTTGCACAAAAGCTTTTAGCACAATTCAAAAGACATAAAGTCAATCTGTCCTACACAGCAAGCAAAAAGAGTAATTGTCCTCAGTTATTTTCTATATAGACAACTTCAGAGTAGGAACAGTGTTTGGCTAATATGTGGATGAAAAAAATGAAAAAAAGAAAGGAAAAATGGTTGTAGTTGGGACATCATGTTAGTGGAGCTGCTGGTATTTTCTACCACATGGAAGAAGAGCCATAAGCAGGAAGGAAACCGACACTTGATTTCAGTATTTTGGAAACAGACTCAGTGTTCATTTGACAGAAAGAAGTGATAATGTTTTCAGAGTGCAGAAACTCATGATATTGTGCCAATTATGAATATTCTAGTCTTTTCAGAGATAGAGAACAGCGTAATGTTGGAAGGTGTGCTTCATGGAGTCAAGTTAGGCTCTGTAGATGGAGATCAAACCAAGAACAGCTTGCTTACAAAGAGGAGTCTGGTTTGTGAACAATAAAGTGGGTGTGAAAGTAAAATGACGTGCAATTAGTTTTTGTTCCTACCTCTTACTATATCATGTAAATAAAGGAAATTAAAAGGTATCTATCCTTAGGTTTTGAGGAGGAAAGAGGGACACTTGCTGAATCACATATTCTGCCCTGTGGCTGGAATTCCTAAGGAGTCTGTTCCCACGTATCTATGCAACTTTCTATTAAAATTACTGGTCTGCCATTAGAGCCAGTATGAACAGCTTTGAGTCAACAGTTTATCTGAGTACTCAGTACAGGGATGCACAATAAGATCCAACATAGCTTAAATTAAGGCATAGAGTAGGGACTCACAGACAAAAGATTGATGATGACTGACTGACAAGTAAGCTTTGGGGAAAAAAGGAAGTAAAAGGAGGTTAGATGCAGCAGACTTCTGACTCTTGACTCAACAATGATCTTATTTGGATGCGTCATGGGAGGAATTAAAAGTGCTGGTCTGGCTTGGTGTGGATGATTAAACATTGGTAATCTCTTAGGTTAGTGTGGTTTTCAACTGGAGTGAACTTTAGAGTTAATAAAGTGAAATTTAATAGTGCTGTGATAACTTGTACTGTAAGGATTTATGATACTCCTCATTCCTTGCTCTTTTAGTTTTTATACCCATTTGTCATCTCCCTTTCCTTCTCACCTGTCCCAATATGGGATAGAACCACTGGGACCTTACTCTTTCTCCACGTTGTTTGCAGATTTGGTCAGTTTATTTAGCTGAAGGGAAAAATATTGGTTTTGGTGTGTTGTTATTTAAGAGAGCAATTTAATTCCCTCTGACCACTTAGGGTTATTTTCCAAACTTAATAAAGACTATATTCTCAGTAGAATTATTTACATATCAGCACCATACTTGTTTCTATCTACCTTGAAATAATGTGGAGTGCAAATTTCATTTGATCATATTATTCTATTTCTAAAAGTCATTTGAATGCTTCTCACAGTGACCAATTTCATCACAGGATTAGATAAACAACCTGGCTTAAAAAATGCAGTTGTGTTTCACACTTATCTGTTAATTAATCATACACTCTTGAAGAATCGTTGTCAGTATAGTAAATGCACAAAATATTTTACATAAGTCAGAGACTAATTAGTATACTGAGAATTGCTTTTTCGTAATGGTCATGTTCCCAGAAGCTTGCCATTTGGAAACAGATTTATCATGGAAAATATTTTGCGATATTAATGTAGGTACTAGTACAAGCAGCAAAGCAACAAATGATGGGTTTTAATTCCATCATCCACTCTTGTCAGTGAAAGATTTCATAAAGCCTCCTAATAAGATTTGATGGCTACAATTTAGTTAATCTCATCCTTAGTATCAACTATAAAGGTATGAAAAAAAGATTTTGGCTTTCTGTAATGGGTTTGATTTTGGACCCTTCTGAATAGCCAGGTTGTGGTTGAGAAAGAACTACATCTCCCAGTATTCCATGTGATTTTCTAAGTAAATCAAGGTATAAATCAGGGAGTCAGACACTCCTCTCTCTCTCAGCTCTTCCGGTCGCTGTGTGAGAAAGGTCTGCTCTGCTATCAGCTGCTCATCTGTGGGAGTTAGGCCCAGTGAAGCCTTGTGGACTCCGAGCGGTGCTGAGTGCTGGGCCTTGATTAATGAAGTCCTGCTATCTGGAAGGAGAGTGGTGATTTTCTTTTGTTAGCTTATATTGATCTGTTTCTGGATTCTTACTTCCCTTCGGGGCAGGGGGAGGTTCTCGGGGTCTCTTATCCTGTGTATATGGTATTTTAGTTGCATATAAGTTTTAATACATGTGTATATAATCATATGGCTTTGGTCTGCTCATTTTCAGCATTTCAGTCTTTCTTTCCTTCTACCTTCCCTTGGGCTCGTACAGGCGGGTGGAAGGGGAAAGACTACACTACTGTGAGGATTTGGGTGCTCGTCTGGGGGGTTTCACTCAAACCATCACACTTTCACCCTTTCAAAGCCAAACCATCCCAGTCCTTATGCACCTAGAAAGGAAAATATTCAGCATTAATTTCTTTGAGCAGCATTAGAGTAGAGGAATCTTGCCATGCTCACCAGTTACTTGCTTTGCAGAGCTACCTTCTCAGCTATGAGCTTTAAAACAAGCCTGTGAGGAAAGAGAGTTGATGAAAAATGTATTTCTCCATGATGGCTGTTTTCTTCATAGTGGTAGAAAGGTACAGCTCAGATAATGCTCCAGACTTCTGTTCTCTGACTAGGCAGTTCTTATTTCTCTCTATCACTGCATAAATTCAATCAACTGGAAGTGTCTTGACACTTTTGTGTGTCTGATCTTTGAATAGCTTTACAGAAAATAACAAAAGCAGAGTCATTCATTACAAAACTGGTGTGTTATGTCTTTACTGATATGTATTTCCTCCTTCTCTCTCCTCTTCCATAGCATGCATTTAAAGTTATGCTTGGTCAAATTCTGCTCACATCCCAGATGTAGGGCAAGGGAGTGAAACAACACTGCAACTCGTATCAAACAGCTGGAAACTATTTGGACAGGGTAGATCTCTTGCTACTCAAGATCTTTTCGATAAGATCTACTTCCCTGAGATATCAAACAGGTGTTGGAATGTTGCCTCAACAAATATGAAGCATTTATATGGTAGCTGTATCCCTGTGAAAGTTACCTATATTCTTTATAGTCAATGAGGATAAAAGAGTATTTCTAGGTGCTATTCATCTTTCATCTGAATTTCAAAAATCTACCTTCAGATGAAATGAGTTATTTCTAATAAGTTCTCCTTTTCTGACATTGATTACCATAAAAGGAGAGTTACTGGTGAGCTCAGATGTAAATGTGTAAGTTAAGGGACACAAATCTCTCCTGAGGCTGTGTTACTCAGGTATTCCTCCCTGACAGAGAAATCTTTATAGTCTAGATGGTGGCATTTCTGCTCCTTGAATGAATAAGTTATGGTGCAGGTGGCTGACTGAAAGATATTCCTTTGGAAATAAAGCAGCTGCTTTCCGTAATACCACTTATAGATGTTGGTGCTCTGTAAGTTTTGCAGAAGAAGGGGCATTAATAACCCCCAGAATAATCCCCATCTCTTTCTAGATGCATTGTTTGCAAAAATATTTAAGCATTATAAACCAGACTTTCTTTTTGTCTTCAATTTATATTGCTTACCTTATTACACAGCTTGTGTCACTTTGTGATGTGCTTTGCAGACTGGATTCTTGATGACTATCTGCCACTTAATTTAAATAGAGTTTGACTAATCATACCATCCTTGGAAACCTCTTACCGTGTCACGAGGGGCTCAGATTTTGCATAACA
>WAAB01020687.1:73957-118263 GCA_013389865.1 Piaya cayana | reverse complement strand
AGGACCAGAACTGATTGATATTTTGCCTAGCCAAGACACCTTCATTATCTATTCATTGGAAAACTCTGATCCACAATTAAGTTTGAGTTCACCCAGAACTCTATTGATTTGCTCTCACCAAACTAAATGCTAAATATATCTTATATCAATGAACATCTGAACATATTATACAATATCTTTAATAAAATGAATTTCTACATCAAAGAGAAATGACTCAAATCTGACACAAATTGTTGTTCTCTCAGCGCAGCGAGCTGTATTTCAATCTACTATTAACTCTGGAGTGGCATCACTAGTAGATCAGGTAAGGAAAACAACTGGGAAGTCTGAGGGTTTAGTTTTCAATTCTGCCTAAAGATCAATGACTAAAGATTCATGCTGCTTGAAACAAGAAAACTTAATGGTGGCTGGCAGGACAAAGGAGGGAAATATAATGGGAGAGAAGCCTAAAAATCTAGAAATAACAAACTGTTAGGAAGCTAAACAAAAAAACCCTGGGGATTGAAAAAGGACAAAATGTACTTCAGACAGAGAAATGAACAGAATATACCCAAAGAAAAAGAGATGTAAAGATAGAGATGAGGAAGGATGATGGAAAGAGAGGAAGAAACAGGTAACTTGTGAAGAAATAAGATCACAGGCTAATACAGATTGGAAGGGAATGCTGAAGGTCTTTAGTCTAAGCTCCTGCTTAGATCAGGGTCTGCTGTGTTGTCAGATCAGAGAGTGGATCACAGGGTAACACCCTGCTAAGTGCTGTGCAGGATACTATGAGGTCCCCTGAAGTCTTCCCTTTCCCAAATGAACCCAGACTAGTTCTCTCAGTATGTCCTCATAGGGCAAGTGCTCCAGCCCCAAATATTTGTGGTGATCTCTCCTAAACTTGCTACAGTTTCAGTGTCGTTCTTGTACTGAGGGAATCAAAACTGGATGCAGTATTCTGGATATGGGCTAATGAGTGCTAATCTGAGGGCAATTAACACCTCCCTCAGTCTACTGGCTATGCTCCTATAGCCAGTCTGCTGCTGCTGAGCCCAGCACATGGCTGGCTCTCTTTCAAATTGCAATCTACCAACACCCACAGGTCCTTTTCAACAGAGCTGCTCCCATTCAGCTTTACTTTAGTGTGAACTTGTTGGCCTTTCCCAGCATTCCTCTGTGTGAAAGCTTTTACCACTATAATTTGAGGAATGGCTCATTATCATTGCTATTTCCAAGGTAACACTGTGTATAAACCCGATTAGTCCCACATTGCTATTCATTATTCTCTCTTCTGCTGTTTGAGATGATTCAATCATCCCAGAAGAGGAAGGAAACAGTATCCATGGTCCAGATTTATGAGGTGTCTGAGAGCCTGAGTCCCTCTGCTACTTGTGAGACTTCCAGTCTTAAAGGCTGTTCAGAGCCTTAGTTCCTAGCCTCATATTATGAGTACCAGAAGAGAAAGACAACACCACAAATCTTCCAAACATTGAGAACACCCTGCTCAAACGTTTACATTATTATTACCCTACAAGATATAATACAGGATGAGTTGATACTGGCTGGTCTGTTAGCACCAATAAATGACTATTAAAAATACTCAGAATTTTTTTCTCAAGGCATAAATGAGTTCCAGGGTTAGAACTGAAGGTTTTCAGGCTCCTTGCTTCAAGCCTTGTTGATTACCCTTGCTTTGCCACAATTCTGAGCTGTAAATGTGTTTTATTGGGTTCCTAAAACAGTGAAGATGATCAGTCAGGCTGACAGCATTGTATGTGTCCCTAGGCTAATGGAAAACCAGAAACTTTGCTTATATTTGTGGAGTTATAGGGTTTAAATAATACTTATTATTAAGATAGAAAAGAAGAAGATTCAGTCTTCCTAGCTNTCTTCCAAACATTGAGAACACCCTGCTCAAATGTTTACATTATTATTACCCTACAAGATATAATACAGGATGAGTTGATACTGGCTGGTCTGTTAGCACCAATAAATGACTATTAAAAATACTCAGAATTTTTTTCTCAAGGCATAAATGAGTTCCAGGGTTAGAACTGAAGGTTTTCAGGCTCCTTGCTTCAAGCCTTGTTGATTACCCTTGCTTTGCCACAATTTTGAGCTGTAAGTGTCCTGAAGTTTTGAGGTGTCCTGCAGTTGCCAAACCCTCTAGCATTACTGTAGTGGCCCTTCATTTCATCAGCTGATGCTATGCTTGCTTTCCTTCAGTTCACAATCACTGCCTTTTGAAGTGCAGCCTTACATGGTACCCATTTGATTTTTAAGTCTCACAGCTGACGTGCAAGTGGTTTAACACAAGACAGAAATGAAAGGGAAGACATGCAAGTATTACTTTGCTTGTCTCTCATATTTGCTAATAGTTTTATTGGGTCCCTAAAACAGTGAAGATGATCAATCAGGCTGACAGCATTGTATGTGTCCCTAGGCTAATGGAAAACCAGAAACTTTGCTTATATTTGTGGAGTTATAGGGTTTAAATAATACTTATTATTAAGATAGAAAAGAAGAAGATTCAGTCTTCCTAGCTAGCTGGAAAAAGGTTCAAACCAGAACACAGGGCAGTAATCTGCACACCTCTGATCCCTTTTGACAAACATGCATTCACAGACCTAAAAAGAGATTTTCTATGGTGAGTGAGTGTCTGACTCTCTGGCTCTGTGCTAAATAGTTACTTTACAGATGAAGCGCACAGGACATGATTTTTGTCTTCGAGATGCTAGAATCAGGGTCTATGCATTTTGCCCGTGATTTTTACAGAAGCATTCTACAATGTGATATAGATGGTGCTCTGCAGTGTGAAGAAGGCTGTGCTCAATGGGTAAAAAGCTCATCTTCCTGAGCACATTGACTCTTGCGTTGCCATAAAATTCCCTATGAGTATTTCAAGTCCTTTACAGATATGAATACCCAGCCTTTCAAAGCAAGATTGTCCCTCTCTCCTAGAGAGATACAGAGGAAGTATAAAGTCCTACAAAAATTGTAGCATTTTAAATTTTTTTTGATTTGGCCCTGTGGTGTACCAGCAACGCCTTGGAAGAAGAATATGAGGTGTTTTTTTTTCTCTTCCCAGAAGAAATGCTGTTTCCCCATGCACCCTTTCAGCAGCATTATGTAGATTTTGCTTTTAGAGATATCACGTCTTTATCTGACAGCAATTGCAATAATGTCAAGAGCCCTGAAGTGCTTTAAAGCCCATTTGAGTTGGCTGTGTGATATTTTGAAAAATTTTAGATCATTACTAGGTTTTGTACACAACCTGAAGGCTTTTTCTTCAGATCTTTTACATATCTGCACTGAAGTGAGTGCTTTTTCTAACTGCTCTTGGCATTCTTACATACAGACCATTGAAGATGTTCTTTTACTATATCTTTACATTAAATAAAACTCTGTAAATAGGATAATATATAGTTTCTATGCAACAGCCATGCAGTTGTGGAGAAGCTGCTGATGTATTGCTCTGTTTTAGCTAGAAATTTGAGATCTGAAGTCAACTGGAAGATGAAAAGTTGGCCCAAGAGACAAGGCTGAAAATTAAATATATTCTTTAATCAAAAAAGCTCATTGAATAGTGCTGTGTTTCACTGTGGAGGGGTATTAGCTTGAACACATTAAATTAAATGCACTGCATCACTTAATTAGAAAGTGGCCAAATTTGAAGCAGAAAAACCTAGATCTCATGGAGTTGCGTGAAGGTACCTTGTGAGTAGCAGAATGAAACCCTCCCCACACCCAAATGCAAAGAACTGAACAGCTGATTGAACTTTTGACAGAACATACATTAATATTGATTAATAGCTGCTTGCCCAGTCAGCTGGGCAAAAAAACCTGTTTCTACTTTTCTGCTTTAATTTCAAAGATTTGCTAATGAGTTCAGATGTGCTGGAACACTCAAGATAAAGAAACCAGGAAAGCCACCTCATGAAACTCGAGCAAAAGAACCTGCAGTATCACAAAAGAGAGTTAAAGGCTCATTTCCCATTCCCGGTCTTGGTGGAGGGGAGTCCTCAGATATGGGGCATATGCTGCAGCCCATCAGAACTGCTCCCAGCAAGACGAGAATGAGAGTTAACTGGGCATTCCCCCTTTTTTTTTGAATAGCATCAACCTCAGTGAATACAAGCCCAAATTGCTGGTGAACTTGATGCCATGGGTTGTTGCATGTCTGTGCAAATCTTAGACAGAATGAGATGAAACACTGGCAATATTTCATCCCTTTTCAATGTAATGGAGGCATCTGCTTCTGCCTGCTTCGCATTCCTCTACTGTTCTCTTGACAAACCTTCCCAGCAGCATGGAAACTTTCTCTGCTCCTAATCCTCTCTTTGGACAATTCGTGTTGACCTAGTTGGTCCTACCCCTAGTGAGTCCATTTTAAGCTCTCAAAATGGATGTCTAGATGTTAAAATAATGAAGTTCTTGGTGGGAATCAATTCTAGTTATGAGTTTGTGGTTAAAACGGCTTTGTTTTGGGAAATAATATTTTGATGAGAACCACGGGGGTTGTGTCTCATGAGATGTACTGGTTTTGATGAAATTACTCCCCTCCAGGAAACTTCTGACAGTAAAATTTGATCTGCTTTGGAAATGTCAAAACAAAGGTTTTAATATCAAAACATTGTTATTTCCTGTTGTTTATGTTAGGTTTAATATTTTAAAAGTTTAGAAAATATATAAATATCACGGTATGTCTGGCTGTATTTCACAGCGTAACTTGACATGTTCTTAATAAAACCTATCAAATAATATTTATTGCAGACCTCAAAACAATGCAGAGATAAGTTACTACTGAGTAGAGATTGAAATGGAAAAGTAACACCAAGCTTTTCGAGTGTTTCTCATTTAATCAAGAAGACAAGAGCAGCACTGGAAGTATTGCCCAGGAAATAGCTGTTTTCAATAATTCAGTGTCAACTTGGGACAACTATTTTAATATATGTAAAATTATATTATCTCAAAAACCCCCAGACTTTTGGAATTTTAGACATTTTTAACTTGGCAAAAAAATATTAGGTTTCTAGCTATTTCTAACTCAGAAAGAAAACAAGTCTCCAAGCATTTGTGTTTCCAATGAACCCCAAATTCTGGCAAGCTCTAATAACCATCAATTTTGTGTTTCTCAGGTTGATTACGTGTGTATCTGACGTCTGGAAAGCTGTACAGACACCTTCACAAATAGAATCTGGAGACCTCAGGTAGGCAAGATGTCATTTACTTTCACAGCAGAGAAGATTTTAAGGGGCATATAAGCAGGCGCTTCATTTTCATGCAAAACAGACAAGCTGTAAGGCCTCAATTAGACAAAGAAGAGGAGGTAGGGCTTGATTCAGAGATAAACTGTTAAACTGCTAACAAGATATACTGAGGACATTCTGCACTTCTAGATCTGTGTGTGCATAAAGTCTCTATACCAAGGGTGGCTATGAAACTATATGTATGGAACATTTTTCATTTTATGTGATTTATCCTAGTTCTGATCATAAAATAAGTCTTTAAATAAATGAGAAGATAAATATATAGACAACGTGGCCACTACTGCAAGCAATATTAATCTGTATTTAGGAAGATAAAATATAACTCATGCTTCTGACACTTGTTTTAAAGCTTCTGTATTAGTCTGAAAAGGTCAAGGTATTGGTGTTTTTTGAAAGCAAATCAATGCCTCTTATTTACTGTCTGTATTTCCATTGCATTTTTAAGTGCGTGAGAAGATACATGAAGCTTTCTGGGGATTTATCTGCCTGGCTTTTGTTGAATGCAGCTTATCAATTCTAAGGATCTTGTGAATAGCATTTTAAGTACAGTTTTCAAGCAGCTCATGATATCTAATGCTTAAGATTGTGGTGTATTCAGTGTGGGGGAAAAACGTTATTCTCTTGTGCTGTTTGAAGGCAGGTAAATACACACACTTTCCTCCTTGATGGAATTTTCCAGTTCAGTGGGATCCTAGGTGAAGATCTTGGAATAATTTTGCAGTTTAGGCATAAATAATAACTAGGGACAGTATATAATAGTATCCCAGAGGTTGTTGAACTCAAAACTTTTCATGTCAATGCACTCGTTTTAAACGCTTATTAAGCAAAGATTTCTGTGTTTCAGGTGCATCTCTAGGGAGCGCACTGAGGGACTTTGTTCCTTTCCAAGAAAAACCAATAGTCCAATGTTCTGGGTATTACTCCAGCATTTGTGATATCAGGTTGAACTCTCTGTTCCTATTCATTTTTTAACTTAATTCCAAAGTAGCCAGAAGTCTGGCATTTAAACTCTTTCTGTTGTGAATAGATTCAGGTGTCTTATTTGGAGCTGTGGCAGCAGAGGTTTGAACCTGACGTGGATTGACCATCTTGCTGAATTCCTCATAGGCTCATACTCATAGAGGCACTGGGTTTCCCCAAAGTGGTGTTCATATACCACTTGAATAACTAAAACCTGACCCAAAGTATTAATGTGGTAGCAAAGGCATTTCTTCTCAAGATCTGAAATTTATTTCAGAAGGTAGCTAAGGTTCAGTGGAATTCTAGTGGTGAGACATACACACCAAGCACAAGAAAATACAGGACACGGAGATAACTTCGAAATTTTTCCAAAGAACAAGTGAAAATATTTTTCCCCCCTTATTTCTTCTCCATTATATGACAAAGGACATTAATAATGACAAATGAAATGAAAAATCTTCTATGACTTGCCTTGGGCTTGAAAACAGGTCAGCAATTCAACTTCTATAGGAATGAAACGTTTACGGTTTCCAGCTGCCTCTTTGCCTCCCTCAATTATGTTGTTTCCCTTGGATGCTGAAAATGCCCTAAAGTATAAAGAGAAACTTTAAGAACCACATGTGATTACATAATGACAAAAATGGGATTGTTTGGAATAGTTTTGAAATGATTAACTGTGCTATAGATAAAAATTATCTCCCTATTTTGTTGATGGAGTGTGATGGTTCAGAAGTATACCTTCAGCAATGAAAACACTGCAGCTCAAAAAGGGAAAATGTAAGCATTTTTGCAGCATTAAAGTTAAGTCATTTAAAGCAAGTAAAGAAAAAGTGACATCTAATTTACACCTGTTTTACAAGCAGACAAACCAAAACATTACATGCATTAATTTATTTTGCATATTTAGAAATATGTTATAGTAATTTTTCTTGGAAATTTACTTCAAGCAGTGAAATATTGTACTAATACCTGGTATCTATACAATTCTCAGCACAGTTACTTCCATTTTGAAAAACATTCATAGAATTACAGCTTAAATGCAACAGGAAAGTTAAAGCTGAATTAATAAAAATATATTCAAACATGTCTCAAGATGCTTACATCAGAGTTGGGCTCATATTTAAGACCCTCTCTGGACTAGATCATTTCTCTGTATATAAGAGGATGCAAATTTCTACAAGAAGAAATGGAAGTCTAGCAGAAGAACCCCAGCAACATGAAAATGATGAATGACCAAACTTCTGCAGGCAACCCTCTGACTTGGTTTTGCCTCCAACTGTATTTGGGAGGTGATTACTCCTGCATTTCCTTAGAACTCAATGACAAGTCCTTTGTTTTAATGAATGCATTTACTTCCTTATTATAGCAAAAAATGACAAAACCCAAACCAGGCTGCATTTATGAAAAATCACAGCTTTCTTAACTACATTCTTGAAATGTTAGCTACAGGGCTAAGCATGTAAAAGGGAAAGACTCACCAGAATGGAAAGCACTGTACAGAATATAAATTAATGTCCTGACAGAGAGATTAGGACCAATAAACATATAAGGATTGGAAAATGAATGCTGGGAGAAGATGACAGAGGTGATAGTTTAGCCAGGATTCTCTTTCAATTATGTAAACTAAAACATCAGAATTCAGAAACTTCTGCTAGAAAAGGAGGAGGTAATCAGGAACAAAGATTAAAATCTCAGCTACTGTATTTGAAACAAGTAATATTAATCTGCTATGAAAGCCAGTTGTGATATAGAAGTTAAGGTAAAGACACCCCTGCATTGGTGAATGTGTGTTGAAGAGGGCAGTGATTAGGAATTTTCACTAGCCACAGGTAACCAGAAATCTTAGCAGAGGCTGACCTAATGGAGTCATAGCTCTGCAAAAAGAATGTCATCACATCTTCCTTCCACCCTCCTGTGCATCTGCTCTGCACTTCTAGCATCGTTTGGCCTCCTAAGTGAACCTACCGACTCTCTTTTCCTTGTTCACACCTTGATTTCCCTCTGCTGCTATTCTTTCATTCTATGGACCAAAACAGTAATCTTTCTAAAATCCTATCAAAGAACTTGAGTCCGTACTTTTGTGTCCTACTGCAGTTTATCCAGCATCATGGCAGGGCAGGGAGGAATTGTATAGAAAGCTCTTACTGAAGTGCAGAGAGGAGGATGGCTGGGTTTCTCCTGTACTTTTGCACCACTGCAGTCCTTTGCCAGCATTCCAGTCACTGAAATCTGCAATAATGAGGTGTCTTACCACTCTCATGATTCATTCCTGTGTAACTCTTTTCTGGATGTATGCTTGACAGTTACACACCTCCTCTAAAGTGTTGGAATCAACTAGTACCTGCAATATGAAGTGTATGGAGTCTATTTGTTGTACCAATAGTGATATCCATCTTCCATTAGCCTTGCCTGGTGTGTGTGTGTGTAAGCATTCTATAAAACCTAGCTGATCAGAACCATCAGTTTATGTATTATGATATATTATGACATGAAGAAAGTGGAGATCAAGGACTAAAGATGCTCATCCATCATTGCTAAAACATAATATTCCAACCCTTCTTCCCTCAGAGTTAACCTTTCTCCTCACCTCCTGAGCATTCATCTCTCACTTGCTTATTTTTGTGCAGATGTCTTCTATGATTTAGTATCTTTGACAGAAGAATACATGTAGTGCTTATTATCTTTGTGTCTTGGAATGCAGATCAACATGCCCAGAGCAGAAGTAGTTTGTTTACTGCATAATGGCAAAGTTGTTGAATTCTAAAAAGGGCACTGATGTTATTATTTAAAGACAAGAAGAAATCAGGCAGCGAAGAGAAACAACCTATTCCAAATTCAGCACTACCTATGACACAGTAATAACCTTCTGCCATGGTAGAGAAATATAAGTAATTAATAACTTTGGCCTCTAGTTAGAAAAGACAAACCAAAAGTTTCTGGTAGCAAAATGCCAGCCCATCCTGTGTCTACATTGTTAAGTAAGCGGTTCCTCAGATCTGTGTAAAGAAAGGATCTCCTGACTTTTCTGGGGGGGGGAAATAAAAAACCCCTTAAACATGCAGCACATATAGGGATGAAGAAATGTGAGCGCTTTTTTGAAATTAAAACTTTGCAAACACTTTGCCTCCAAAATCTATTAGCTCCTTATTGCAGAAAACGCTTTTAGGAACAGTGCCTCAACCTCATATAATCCTGTAAATAAGGACCATTACTGTTTAGTGAATTTCTCCCTCTGCTGGAGACAATGTGATAAAGGAAAGATGATATTTCTATCGTAAGTGAATCTTTCTATAGCCATAAAATTAAGGCCTGGAAAATCTCATTGCTCAAACATGAGTGTCTGAATGAGCTACCCAGGGTGAGGCTCTGTGCTTCATAACTCGGGGGCAGAGTGCTCTGCAGCCTCTGTGCCACCAAACAATGCAAATATTTGCTTTTCTAATGATCTCCAAGAGTGTAGGTCTTGGTTTGCCACTTCAATTGATGCCAAAACAGAGAGCATCTTTCTTCTCAGAAAAAAAATGAACAGTGCCACAGTTTTTCTTTCTTCCAGTTTACTTTAATCTTGTATGAACAAAGTGATACTCTGCTCAGGTTTTGGGACATAAATTCAATTCTACAAACATGTGACCATTTAAACTGCTAGGAGGAGCAACGTATGGACTGATGATAACCTGAGGAAGGCCATACAAAGACAAATACATCTAGGAGCCCAGTTAGTATTAAGAAACACCTCCTTCTTCAGGACAATGTTCTTTTACAGGGAGCAATGAAGCCCACCCTGCCAACATTTGTGGGTTGTTTTAAAGTTGTCAATTGCCTGGCAGGGTACATAGCTGCTATTTGGGCCGTTTAGCAGTCGGCTCATCATCCAGTATTTCAAAATGGGCCGTTTTGCAGGAGGAAATTGTGAAAGAGCACATTTGTGCAATCAGGAGGAAATCAGACTCGCTTCAAATATCCCCACAATTCTCAGTATAGGCTTAATCAGCATAGTATCAGAGCAACTTGTAGTCTCCAAAACCACTAGCCAGGACGCACGTAGATTTTCCAAGTGAAGTATTCCACAGGAAGTGTTACAGCATCTCCGATGCCTTTGGCTAAGTGCATTTATATGTACTTGCCCACAATTGATGTTTGACAGGAATGAAGGTTTTACTGCACATGCAAAGATCAGTCAACCTCACAGCACATGCTGCCGGCAGAAGTATTGAATATGACTTCATATTCAATTCATGGTATAGCTGTACATTTATTTATTGAGGCTAGTTGCTCTGAAGTGACTGCACAATGAGATGATCTTAACATGACAGCCCGGGGCTCCTCCAATGGATTGATATCCCGCGTGCCACAGAAAATCAAGGCTTTCCTAGAAATATTTACTCCACTTCATTTGAATTGCTTGAGTGCATTTCCACAGCCTTTCATACTTAGCCTCACTCTGTTATCAGTGCGTTAAGCTCTCTTCAAATACAGCACTTAACATCTTTGGGGTAGGTTTTAATTGGTCCGTTTCAAGAAAATCAGCATCAACCTTCTCCTTCTGCAATGACCATTGTAGTAGGAGTTGGTGTTATACCTTTCATTGTTTTTATTGTAAAAGTTAGAGTGGATAAGTTAAGAGTTCAGGGTACGCAGTGAGTGTATCCTATAATAATGCAAACATAGAAAGCCACTTAAACAGAATAGTCTGCAAAATGCCATTTAATTCTAGTGTTTTTATTCCATTCCCAGACTTGTGGTTTTTAAATACAGCAACACCTAACTGTCATCTTTGAATGAAAGGTGATGGGTAGTCCACCTTAAAATAAGCAATGTTTGCCTAATATTTGTTGCACAAATATTTCTCAGCTGACCTTTCCACATATTAAATTCCGCAGAGAATAAGTTCTCTAGAACAAACAGCAGAGAAAAATACGCGAGTATTCTGTGGCTGTCTTCATATAGAAATAAAATGTGCCTTAGGTTGCAGGTATATTATTTTAAAAACAAAATCAGAGCTTGACACTGACAAAAACTACAGGAAGAGAAGATTCAGCCAATTACTCAACCTTGATGAGAAGGATGGTGCAGGGGATGCTATGGGTCAGCACACCGACTCTGCTGGGGTCTGACTGCATCGCTGCTGCTGGAATTACACAGGAGTGAGCCTTGGGCAAGCAAAGGAGAAATTAAGTGTTAATGAGTAGACTGCCCTGAATCACTGGTTCGA
This sequence comes from Piaya cayana, assembly GCA_013389865.1. Lineage (NCBI taxonomy): Eukaryota > Metazoa > Chordata > Aves > Cuculiformes > Coccyzidae > Piaya > Piaya cayana. The sequence goes on along the minus strand of WAAB01020687.1, from coordinate 106,839 downwards.
ACAGGCTGTAAATTTGGTGCACAGAGCCAATGCTCACAGCACAGGGAGGAACAGCAGGATAGAGTTGCTCGTGGTTCAGAGAGGAACAGGCTGTAACAGATTTTAGGATTACCTTTCCATCCTGGAAATCACTGCATCATTTAAAATGCATTGGACTAACTTTAAGGATGGAAATAATTAAAGAAAAAAACCCCAAAACATTAAATGTTACAGAAAGTTATTTGGGAATGTATCTGTTAATTGTGCAACTACTGTGAAATGGGTGTTTCCAGATGAGACAGTGCCCTACAGCCAACACACTGAGTCTGGCTATAGTGCAATAACATTCCTAGGAAATATTAGCTGAGCTGCTGCTGTGAAGTTCAGACTTCTTTATCAGCAAATCATTGTCTCCCAGTAGTCTGCTGTTATGCCAAATTGCGATGCTGAATCCAAAGAATCTTCTGGCACTACATGTATGAATTGGAAATTCAAGGCTTCCAGTGTCTGTAATTTCTTAATCAATCCGTGCTATTTCTGACAGAAAGAAAGCAAGCAGGGTATCATAAAGATGTGGTGTTTCAGGGTTGGTACAAAGTGAGCATGATTTCTTTTGCAAGTGCAACACCCCCAGACAACCCATGCAACACAGGGCAGGTGATTACTTGTATTGCTAATAAACATTGCCCTGTCACAAAGATAAATATCTACCATTAGAGCTAAATCATATACTGTGTCTCACTGAAACTGTAATTGCATTCATCTGGCTGTTCTTCTCAGTGTTACTGGACATACATATTGACAGACTAACAATTATCAAGGGATCATTGCTTTAAAAGTCGGTAGAAGTGTGATTTTATTTGCTTCAAACTGAAATATCTATTTCTTTCTCACTAGAAAGAACAACAAAAAGAGGTTTTTCATGTTTTCTAAGAGACTTACAAAACAAACAGTGAGAGCTAAAACCTAGATGTCGGCTCCATCTCAATCTAAGTGGGGGCAGCTTTTCTTTTCTTCAAGTCAACAGCTCAACACAGAGGATGTTTTCATAGCCTGGTTCAATTCCCACATCTTCCTAAGACAGTCTGACCTGATACCTCTGGCATCCACAGCACGTGAATTATTCCTTAATGAGATTTTTCCTGTCTAAGCTGCTGAAAGACTCCCATATTTCCATAGACTATTGCAACACTATTTGTAGCAGGAGCAGATTCTCTGAACGGCATCCACTTGTTGAGCAGCTGCCTTACTTCTTTGACTGCACAGGCAAAAGTACTTGTTAAAAGAGAGAAAGAAAAGTAATAATTTAGGGAAAAACTTGAGTGTTTTGATTATCAAAACAGATATAAGACTCTCAGTTTCTCACAAGTCAAACACAATCAGAATTTTCCCCTGTTCAGAAACTTTACTCCTTTTTTCCCCCTTATTTATTTGATATCAGATAGGAAAGATTAGCTTTGATAATAAAAGTCTAACTCAGGTCTTTCTTACTGAGGCAATATTAACACACGTTGACAACTCAACAACAAGGAAAATTCTGTATTTCTTAGAAGAAATATCTTCTTTTTAAAGTATTTCCCAAAGGTACAAACATTGCTGGTAGAGAAATATTTGAAGTATTTTGTCCTAGGAAAATGGAACTTATTCAGTGTCTTTATAAGTCATAAACCCAAGGCTGCACTGTGGCAGTTCACAACTTCTCAGCAAACCTCCTGCCTGCCCCGTAGGACTGTGAATTGATTTCAGATTGCTGCAGAACGTGAGAATACAGCTAGAAAGAGCGATAAAGAAGGGGCTGGAGGATGGTGCCCAGGTTTTGTGCAGGCGAGTGTTCAGTTCAGGTGTTGCACTCACAAAGTAGCTGAAATAAACCTCCATTTCCTACAAAAACCACAGGGGAGAAAAAAACATTGCCTGGTTTGGGGCTACTTCTGGCTTTTCTTTCTTCTACAGCAGCCTAGTGTGTTGTCTGATGGTTTCTAATCAACCCTGGTGAAACCTTTAACTGCTACTGACTTCTTTTATCTTAAGTTGAAAAGTAGTAAAATGACTTTTCTTAAAAGTATTTGAAGAAACTGACTTCCTGGAAGGCTGAGAACAACAAAGCTACTGTGCAATCGCAACACTAGAGAGCAAATGGTAAAGTTCATATTAGTTATCAGGAGGGGTGAAGTTCTCAGTAACTAGTATCTGTGGAGGTGAGTGATTTTATGTATGAAAAAACTCCTGTATACCATCTGTTACCCTTCTGCATATTAATTTAATTCTATCTAATACCCAGGTCCTTTTCCTTTAGCTTCCTGAATCTTTTTGCCGTTATAAAAAAGTAATTTATAATTGTTTTGTGTCATACACTCATATATGAGCTGAAAGTACAGCACAAAGTATTTCAGTAACATTAATATAGATGGTGCACAAGTGCCGAGGGTTTTGATTTAGGAAGGGTGCTCACGTCACATCTACCCTAGCACACAGAGTCAGAAACTGCGGCCCTTGTACAAAATGCTGCAGAAAGTGGACACATGCTGGCTCCTCAGCTGCCTCAATCTCTCTCCAGAGGGAGGCTGGAGCTGGTACCGCAGCCTGCTGAGAGAAATGCATGGAGGTGACACACATCTGGCTCTGCCACCTCTCGTAGAGAGATGTAACCTCTGGCAGAGGGAGAGGGGGGTTGCTGAAGGTGGGAAAGCTGCTATAATGAGAAAGAGCTCAGCTGCCAGAGCTCCAATCTACTCTTGGTCTCTCTGAACCTCAGGAAGTGAGATACCACACGAGAGACTACCCACAGACAAGCGGAGCCAGCCAAACACCAATTCAAATTAATTTCCAATTAATTTAGTTTCAAGTCATATATTTTCTTGAAGGGGACAGGAGGACGGGCAAGTTCAATACAGCCAACTGCTTTGCAAGAAAAATGAAAACACTCTCTAGTCAAATTTTAGATCAATTAAAAAGTTTTCAGTGGGCTGGAAAGGAAAGATTTCATTTCAAGTTGCTCAGTCTCCTAATTAAGTCAAATTTGAATGGGAAGCACTGCTTTGAAACAATTAAAAAAAAAAAAACAAACCTAGAAGAAAACAGAACTCAAAGCTGTTCATGTTGAAGCAAAACACCCTGGTATTTGCAGGTGAAATATCCTAGTGCTCCTCTCTCAGACCATTAGAGCTGAATATTGGCATCTGATGCATGATCGGGTAAGACGTTCACGCATTTAAGATGTTAAGCATGAAAGAAATGAGTTCTGATCCTAATACCTCAGTGGCAAGAAACAACTGTAAATATACAAGATTAAACATTAAAGTTCAGCATATAAAAATTATAAAGATCTTGTGATACTAAGCAGTGAACCCACAGAGCATCCTGAGTGGCCAGGGCTTTCAGCAGAAATCACAGATGTACTTTCAGTGCCAGTAATGAGGAGAAACAGTAGGTTAAGGACTGCAAAGATATTAAGAAATTATTTTTGATGTGTGAATCAACAAGGCATAGATCCTCATGGGATGACTCTGGGCTTCATCTCTGAGGGGATGAATAAGAAAGCTCATAATTGCTGGTCCTGGCAGGGAAGCTAAAGAAAAAGAGCTGTGGCAGCAGCAGAGCTATAGGGGTCCCCCATGTATGAGCTACTGTGCATATACCTTCTCTGGGGGGAGCCTGCACAATCCTAGAGCATAAACAGCAACAGCTGTCTGTATCCTCATCCTGCTCTGGTATGGGGGACGTCTTTCGTATCCCTAGGAGAAATGTCTAAAAGTATATAGATACATACCTCATTTTCGCCCAGAAGTTTCCATTTTTTTCTTAGGTCACAGGGAGAAAAAATGCACAACCACAAAACCAAGACAATTCTATTTAGTCTCTCATAAAAACGCACATTTTACAGAATCCTCCAAATATTTTGTAAAATTTTGAAGTGAAAAAAAAAATTGTAGTAAACAAAACCCAGTGTTAAGAATCGTTTGTACTTCCCAGCAATAATTGGTGAACTTTCAAAGCAAAAGCATTTTAGGATCTATCGAGAAGATAACACGATGAAGAATTTAATCTGAAGTTAAACTAAAACATTCCGTTTTAATCATTAATAATGTAGGGCTTGAATATGTTGAGTAGCAGACAGAAATCCAGCCCAGGGTAGCTCAATCCTGACTTATTGACTGAGAACTGTATAGACCAAACTCATCCATCCTCTGCTACTTTCCCCAAGAACCAATGTGGTATTTGGCACCGATAGCTGTCAGGGCTTAATTCTTACCTTTCCCATGTTACTTTAATATGGGCCAAGGTCCATGAAGTGAATTCAGTTTACTCCTTCCACACTGCAGCCACCATGTGCTCACAGTCTCCTCTTTGAAAGTCCGTCTTGAGAAATCAGTTTTAAAACTTCATCTCTTGCTGCTGTCTGGGGATGTTTTCCCTTGGGCAATTCCCCCTTGTGCTATTGACCTGGTGTCTTGTTGAACAGGACAGCAATTATTCCACGCAGTCTGTCCAGTACAACCCCCAAAAGAATAAAACCCATGAAACAGAGGTGCTGAGCTGCCTGAACATTTTTGAAAGGAACTGCTGGCAGTGAGATTTTGAGAGGACAGGTATGGCTTGAGTTCTGCCAGGTGGCCAGGAGATCACTTCTAATAGCCATAGGTTCTGAAGGATCCATCTTGATGACCACAAGGACTTGCAGAAGCATTCAAGGACCATGCATCATCTTCTGGCCATGAAGAGCTGAGTAGCGCTGAGGATACACCCAGGCCTGCCCTGCAGCTGGGAGCAGCATTGCAGTTTTTTTTCCAGTAAGTGCATGGTCTCCAGCTCCAGGAGCAAGATGATTGGAGGTTATTTGTACCTTCACTGTCTTTTAGGGCTTTGTTATGAGCTGTTGGGGGTCAAACCCAGCCTTTTGAGGCTTTCCCCTGCCACTATTGCATGATTTATGAGCCTGGGGCTCACTCTCTGCAGAGCACCCAGTACCTAAAAAGGACAGGCTCCTAGTCCTGAGTGCACCCATAACTTCTGATGTCAAAAAGGGTATGTGAGCATTCTGATCTCTGACAAAAGACAGCACATTCTTGGGCCAAACAGTGGCTGTTTGCAAAATGAACCAGCACACCTTCCAGATACAGCAATGGCTTCTCTGATGCATATTTGTCCATCAGATCATTTCCAACAAGACAACTAGCCACAGGCCTGAAGGAGCGACAGTGCTGTTTATTAACTAAAAAAAAAAAGAAAAAAATTCTATCTTGTCAATACATTTGCACTTTCCCCAAAAAAGTAGAAAGTAGAACCCCAGCAAATTATTGCCATGGGAAGACTCACTCTCAGGCAACTCTTGGCAAGATACTTCTGCAAAAACTTTCTGTTAAAGAAAAGCANGCAGCATTGCAGTTTTTTTTCCAGTAAGTGCATGGTCTCCAGCTCCAGGAGCAAGATGATTGGAGGTTATTTGTACCTTCACTGTCTTTTAGGGCTTTGTTATGAGCTGTTGGGGGTCAAACCCAGCCTTTTGAGGCTTTCCCCTGCCACTATTGCATGATTTATGAGCCTGGGGCTCACTCTCTGCAGAGCACCCAGTACCTAAAAAGGACAGGCTCCTAGTCCTGAGTGCACCCATAACTTCTGATGTCAAAAAGGGTATGTGAGCATTCTGATCTCTGACAAAAGACAGCACATTCTTGGGCCAAACAGTGGCTGTTTGCAAAATGAACCAGCACACCTTCCAGATACAGCAATGGCTTCTCTGATGCATAGTTGTCCATCAGATCATTTCCAACAAGACAACTAGCCACAGGCCTGAAGGAGCGACAGTGCTGTTTATTAACTAAAAAAAAAAAGAAAAAAATTCTATCTTGTCAATACATTTGCACTTTCCCCAAAAAAGTAGAAAGTAGAACCCCAGCATATTATTGCCATGGGAAGATTCACTCTCAGGCAACTCTTGGCAAGATACTTCTGCAAAAACTTTCTGTTAAAGAAAAGCAACCACCAGATGTCATTGTAGGATAAAAAAAAAGATTAAATTGCTATTCAAAGAGTACAAAATAAGCTTAGATTATATCACTGGTTGTCCAGCAGCTTCTTGCAGGAAATTATTAGGGCCACTTGTTCTGTTTTCCTTCTTTCAGAGGAACTTGGATCAAATTATAGAGAGGATTTCACAGTAAGTTCAATTCAGAGCAGCTAGCCACATACTTCACTTAGTTTGAACTGTATTGCTTCTGCATCAGCATAAATTCTTTTAATTAATTTTTCCCCATTTGAGTCACTTGCCCTATTAAATGTGATCCCTGAGTACGGACCTTTTGTTTCCTGTCTTGATACTGCTGTGTTTTCAGCACTACTGTGACACTCGTGAAAAAAAGTACATTGGTGAAAATCAATGAGTGACAGGTAACATCACTCATTAAACAACATCATCTTGACTGAAGGCTCATTTCTATAAGTGAGTGCTGATCATCTCCTCCCCACTCCTTCCAAGAGCTATCAATGATACAATCTTTTTGCCACTTTCAAAGCCATTGCACCATGCTGGAAATAACTATGAAAGTTTCTGTACTGTCAGTCGCCTTTTCAACATAATCCTGTATGATATAGCAAAGTCTTTTCTACAATGGGCCTATTGCCCCAAAATCTAAAAGAAGTTAGTGAAATCATCAAAGTTGTTCATTTTAACACATTACATGCTAGCTAAATGGCAGTGATCTTACCTATCCATATACCACATGGTTCCTCGTGTCTCACCCTTCCCTTGAGCATGAAGGTTGAAATGCTCGTGGTCCTGCCCAAACAGCTCCTGCTATTTATTGCAGCTTTCTAACCATGTCCCACAGAATTAGAGATGGGGACACATACTGAACCTCATGTCTGTGTTGTGGAACACTGATACAAAACCTTCCTGAGCGGCTGGTAATTCCAGTCCATTTGGCTCACAGTTGTGCACCTGAGCTTATGCTTCTTTCTGCTGATTCCAACTAGAAGGACAGCTGGGCTGAGATAAACATCAGTTTTCTGCACATGATGCACCAACGTTCACATCTCAGAGCTCCTCTGCCAAGCCCTATTATTGCTGCTCTCTGTTTCTAGGCTACAGTTTTCCCAGTAACACAGAAACCTGTTTTATTATATGAAGCGAATGAACATACATAATTACAAAATACAAATGGGGAGCTTCCCTGCTTTGTGAGAGTTCTCTCTATTGGCTTCGCTAGCAAAGCTCCTGCTCCAAGAGTTTGAATGAGTGACCACCAGAGGGCCTTTCCAGCCAGCATGTCTCTGGTTCTACTATTTTTCTATTTATTCCTCTCTGCTCAAGGGAAGGAATTGGGAAGCTAGAAATACTAATTTTTTTGGCAGAGAATGAGAATTTTAGTATTTAAGATTTTATTCAGAGTAATTTGAATTTTTAGCAGGTTGAAACCTGTTAGCAAGTGGAGTGTCAGAGATAGCAATTATCAATATTCATATCTCGTTCTGTAAGTGAACGGGAAAGTGCTACAGAAGGTGTGTCTGGCTATAAGGGCCAAGAATTTTATCTGTTTGTCAGTGTGGGGAAGAGGAGAGAGGAGGATTTTTATAATGGTACTGCACACAGAGAAAAAAAACAGTAAATAATTTTAATCCTTCTTGAAAAGAATATAAAATACATTGGTCTTTGAGCTATTCTTATGACTGAATTTGGGCTTTAGGGCAGGTACTACACATCCAGAAGAAATTCTCCAGAAGAAGTTGTCTCTCAAACCCGAGTCACTTAGGCTGCATGTGACAGTCTTTCCAGTTTAGTTTTACCTTGCAAGACTCAATCCCCATACAAGGTTTTCCTCAAGTCAATCTGATCTTTCCCAATAAATAGCTTTGTTTTGAATGTTACAGAACACCTCATCTGCTCTCCCAGAAGACCTCCCACAAACTCTGGGACACTCCTCTGGTTCTCTGTAAATCACACTGCCACTTCATGTATAGGGAATTCAATGGAGCAATGCTGATAGAAGCAGAGCATCTGTCTCTTGAACTCCAAATCCAGACCTAACAGTGACATGTTGTACATGTGTTGATGTGTGCTGGTTCCTTTTATCAGGAGGCAATACATATGATATACAAATACTTCTTGCTGACAGTTCCCTTATCACATCTAGTAGGGATCTAGGATGAGGGAATGACACCTTTTCTGGAATTTCACAGATGGTAACGTACCACGACGTACAAGGAGTAAAAATACATCCTCTCCATTTGAGCTGTCTTGGATTTGGCCTGGTCTTATGACATTCCTATTTACGTGCCTAAGGTAGAACCAGCTTAGAAATAAGTGGTGTGATAAATGAATAATACAGTAAAGCTATAGTTACACACATAGTCCAAGAAAATTAGGGTTACAAAATTAAACACTGTAAAGTTAAAAAGGTTGGCCCTAAGTCAGCTCTTCTGTATCATACTGATATGCATCATCATCATCACCATTAATTTCATGATCATATACTGTTTCTTCCACTGTCTTATCATCTCACAGGATGGATGATGTTCACTTAGTATGCAGCTGTTCCATATTTTGTTTTCTCTCCATTTTTCAGTATGTTACCCTATGTATTATTTATTGTAATGTATTAGTGATTTATTCTGAGATAAGGATTATTGCTTTTTTGCCTGATCACACAGGGAAAAGACACCTAGAAATCAATTATGACTCTTCTCTACTTTCCCTCTAAAAGTGAATAACCTAACAATTTTACTTCTCTGCTGTGAGACTGAACTCTTTTATGTGTCCCCAAACTGTTCCCCTTATCTGCATATGTCTCTATCTATATCTTCTGTCCTGGTTCAGATGGTAAATTATTTGGGATAAAATACCCTTGCGCTTTGGAGCTTGCCAAAACCAAGCAGATCTTCAGCAGTTTTTGATGCTTACAGTTTTCTCTGCTAACAAGTATTTTGTCTGCCTTCTTCCAGGATATTCTTGAGGATTTTTGATGAGCTCAGAGGAACATAGAGTCGTCAGAATAATATTACAGTGAAGGATGATACAGAAAACTCTGAGGCTGATCAGTATTAACGAAGTTACACTGAGGGGCACCAGGCATAGGAGCCCATATAATTCTGGCATCAAACAGAATTTCTCAAAGGACACCACTACAGGTCTCTGAATCCCCAGCCTTATAGACTGGAACAGTTTCCATCTTTTCCTGCCTCTGATTCCTGCAAACTATGTTTGTCCAAATAGATTGCCCAAATTTGAAACAAAATAAAAACACTACCCCACCTCCAAGCCCCAACAACAACAATACCCCCCTACTCCCCAGTCCTCCTGTGAATAATAACAGGGATAATGAGTAGCTAGACTATCCTGTAGCTCCTGTCTGTAGGGACACACTCACATAAAGTTTCTGCTGCAAACTAATTGCCTGTGCTGACTCATTCACAGAATCGTGCAGGCCACAGACTATAATTATCATGTCATAATTATCACTTCAATAGCACAAAGAGTGCACTCTTATCTGATATGATAAAATAGTTCAATTAATTTTAAACAGAGGGAAACACTAGTACATCCTTAGTGTCTGGCCACAGAGACAAAGCAAGCTGTAAGAATTAGATTACTGATTTCATGTTCTCCTCTGGCTTTATTAATTCTGCTTCATGCATTACAGTCACCCTTTTTCATGCACTTAGGAAATTTTAATTTGGCATAACGGAGAAGAAGAAGGGTAAGATTAGATATAAACTCAGGAGAGGGACAGAGATAATGGAAACAAAGGTAAACTATGTGTAACATTTACAGTGCAGGTACCAGTCATTTCAGCAAGCAGGAATCTGTTCCCGCTGGAACCAAAAGGTTACAAGGTGAAAAGAGGAGAGAAATTTCTTATTATTGTTAGTGCTTCTAACAGACTGCTGCAAAATTAAAGCTTGTATCTGAAGCAAGTGAGTTTTGCAGTGGAATAGAACAAAAGTACGTTTTAATGATAATACTTTAGTTTTTTCCAGTTCAATCACTTCCCTTTGGGCTTGTTCAGGCTGCATGCTCCAGCAGCATATGCTGTGCGGCATGTCAGAGTGATTCTCTGCAGTGTTAGCTGATCAGTTAATGAGTTATCTCATCTAAACAACATAGTGAGTCTGGGAATCTCACAGGAAACCTAACGTACAAGGTTGTGGTAAACTAATTCTTTCGGTATCAGAAAACTTTCCAACGAGTGCATTGCGTTACCATGGTTGCAAGACATTTCACTATTCCAGAACTATCGCCTGTCAGCACTGCTCAAAAAATAATAGAAAAGTCTGAAACAAACAGTACAGAAAGAAATCAGGGTTAAAGACTTAAAATGAGGGTTAAATTTAGGGCCACTCGTTCTCCTGTTTTCTAATGAGAAAGGCAGAACATGCCTTGTGAGATGGAAGTTGTATTTAAGAACCACAGCAATGAGATGATCCCAGGATATATCCGCAGTGCAGAGCCTGCAAGCTCCATGAAGCAAAAATCATGCTGCTGTGCAGTGGTCTGCCCATGCCCACAGGGTACTGCAATCACCTCCTTGGGTCCCAGGAACTGAGGCAGCACAGAAAATAAGAAGCTGTGGGAAGGTGGCAGAGGGCTGCTGTCTCCCTGACCTCAGCTGCTGTGACTGGTGCTTCATAACAGCACAAATCCATACTGTGAGGCAGCCTCCTGCTATTGCAAAACCCAGGCTCCTCTGCTAGACTGGAAAGTTAGACCTGAAAGGTTGATGAAGAGCTTCTTTGTGGTATAGGTATGAGATTTTAGATGTATAATCCAAGGAAATTTCAGTGGTGAATGTACCTGTTGGGGGACTTTCAGCTGAGCATAAGCAAATTATAGGGGGAAAAAGAGTAAATTAGTTTTGGTCATGAAATCAGAAGTTATGTTGTACCCTAAGTCCACAGTTTCTTTTCTTAGGTTATCTCAGAAAATGAGCTAAAGGCATCTAAATGCCTGTGGAGCTCTGCTATTCAGAGTCTCAGCAGGACTTGATAGAATGAAGTCCAGGAGCACCAGCATTTCTTTCAGAGTATAATGAAATTTCCAGTGGTTTGTCTTCTTCCAGCAGTCTCACTCTCCACACCTGTGTCTCACCATCTTTATTACAGTTATCCTCACAGCATACCTTAGGTGGGCTAAACCTTGTTACAAGCTTCTTTCTATCCACATGTTATAGATAGAGCATGCAGCAATTAGGCTTTTTAGACATCCTAGTTAAACATCTAAAGATTTCTGGGACAGGGGCCAGGTCCTGATGACCTAATAGAGCATACCTGAACTTCTGTGATACAGAGGCTTTGAATAACACAAAGCTCAGGTTGTTTACTATCATCTCTGTCCTAAAGGTTTACCCAGAGATCTGGTCCTATTCAAAATGACATGGATAAGGTTTACTTTTCCCTTTGCAATTCAATCTAAACTTTGGGATGATGCAGCCAACAAAGTAAAGATTTAGCTGAGGTACTAATCCCAGCTCTTTCTGCTGATGGAGAATCATGTCTTGTAGTATTATACATATTGACAGTAGTTACTCATCACTCTTCCCTTGATGGGGAAGCTGACAAACAGAAAAGCCAAGGGCTGCCTTCGGCTAGGACACAAGCACGTGCTTTGAGGCTACGACGGATGCCAGGCCAATAGCATTGAAACTCGTCATGGCCGATTCTCTGTTCATAAGAATTCTGGGTTGCCAGAAGGGTAAAAAATACCCTATTGCTTTTCAGTTTGTACTGAGACTTCTCCAAATTAGGCAATAAGACAATATATAGTAAGATTCAGGAAAACAAAAGATTCCAAAACTGAGTTAGGACCTCTGCCCCTTTTGCCACCTCAACAACCAGGCTTTGCATGCAACAGCTGGCTTCATGTGCAAACCCCTTTCCTTGAGGTACAAGCTCTGAAAAACTGACCTATGCCCTCTATCAACTGACAATTTTTGTACAGCATATCCTGTATTAGAGGCAAAGAACAGAGGTTATGCGTTGTTACATAGCAAAACAGGACTGAAAGCAGCTCTTGAAGGTAAAAAGGGTCAGTAGTGTTCTCCATCATCCAGACAGATGTCAAACAGTGATCCCCAAGGAAATCTTGTAAAGCCTTTGTACACAGCATGATGAGGAAGATATTGATTGTATCCTTCTTTGAACAGCTAGAACATCGGAGAGGTGCTACAGAAAGGTGGGGATACGTGTCCAGATAAGAGGACACTAGTGTTGTCTGTTAATCAGACCATGGAGCAATTTGCCCAAGCAAAGTTTCTACAGAGTCAGAGAGGACCCAGGTGGCTCCCAATCCTTCCAAGTGTTCTCCACTGCATCATCCACTGCTTCCAAGTCCTGTTCACAGCGTGCAACACCTCTGGGACCTATGAATGCCCTCAGTTGGTAGTGGCCTGCCAATTATCATTGAATATTGTTATGAAAATCCAAGAGGTAGGAAATTAAACACCACAAACTACTTCAGCTCAATTACCTTCTTGTGCCAAATACTCACTCCAAGGGTAAAAGGAAAGGCAACCTCTGAAGAGATATTCCATTGTTAGAGCAGGTGTAACAGAACACTGATCATTGCCCAGGAGGAAATAGTGTTCAGTTCACCTCTAGTAAGTTGTTCAGTGGATGCAATTCGAAATGAGATTCCATATTCAGAAGAGAAGGCAATACTGAATTCTGCTACTCTTCTGCTATCTTCTCGTCCACACAATAGAGAATACATTACTTATTTTCTCCACATAGATCTCACACCATGTGGTACCTGATTATCTCATACTCTGCAAAGTGAGTGATTCCTGCTGCAGGTTTTGATTACTGAAGTTGCCGCCTCTCAAAGATGATATCAAACCTTAACAGAAAAACCTAAATCATGCTGCCAATTTGATCTAATTTTACCTAGCAGATAAAAGCAGCTAGCAGAGACAATAAACATTGTTTCTATCTAGATGTAAGGGTCCACCCAATCAATTTCTCCTTGGTACATCTCTGTTTAAAAGTGAAACCCACTTAATTAATATTTTAAGTACAGTTACAAGGGTATTTATAAATTCATAGAAAAAATGACACTTTTTTTCTGAAAATAGGGATGTATAATGTATTTATGCATGCCTCACTTACATAAAAAGGGCTTAGCGTACTAGTTGATGTTAATAGCAAGTTTCCACTGACTACATTGATGCATAAATTTTTGACACATATGCACAAGTCAGGTAATGTATTTGCATACTAAGCAGGGAGCTTGAATTCTAGCTTCCTGGAGCAGAAACCATTTTTATTTGTGTGTGATGCATAGCACAGGAAGGCTGACAGTGCTAATCGAAAGTTAACAAGCAGGAAGGATTTGTTCTTTCAAAGCTGAAATTTCTGAGTAATCCTTTACATCTAATCCAGCTTGAGCTAAGGAGTGGGAGAAGAATTTCAACTGGACTTTTGTGCCCTCTTCACAATATTGTCAGTTGAGCTTCTGCTCTTGCGGAGAGATGGATGCAGTTCTGGGCTGGTCAGGGGTAAAAACAAGGGAAAACAATCTTGCACAAAAGCAAACTTGGAAAAAAGTTTAGTTACATTTTTCTAAGTTGATGTTTTTTGTTGGGTGACTGCCAGATACATGCCAATATTTCTCTGCATATTATTTGGGATTTGCTCGTTTCAGCACTAAAATGAACAGCAATGGAAGCTTTCTGCATGTTTGAAGATTAATTTCACATAATCACAACAAAGCTGAAGTCAACAAGCTGAATTTAATTACTACCCTGACAGCTGGGAGGCAATTAATGCCCTTAAACTTTCAAGCACGCTCTCACTTGTATTTTTCCCCTTGCCTTATTCCTACTAATTAGAAACATGCTTCAGGGTGAAGCTGACCAGGGTGTTAAATTACCACCTTGTCATCAGAATCATAGAAACTTTCCCAGTTAGACATCAACTCTTTCACCAGAACAAGAATCAAGGCCATCTCTGAATGGTATGAGCTACCGAGAGCTGTTAATATGTCTGTGCTATGGTGTCAAGGCCTAATCCATTCACCTTCTGGAGTGTATGACTAAAAGAACACCCCACACTCACTGTGGCAGGATTTTTTATCACCTTAGAACCTTTCAGGTTTCTGTGTTGACTAATAAAGTGTGAGATGAGCTCTGCAAAATGTCATTACTGTGCCAGCAATTTAGTTAGGAATTAAAAGACACCCCCTACAAAGCTTAATATACCCCATCGTGCGTCTGGAAGGAGTGAAGGTGTATATCTCCAGGGAAAGTAAGCATTAAAATACTCCCTTGTAATGGCATCAGTAAGAGTAAGCTGTAAACCACGTGCAGCAACAGGGCCATTACACTTCACTCTGAAACTGGAAGAAATCCACTGATTCGGTAGACTATAATTAGAAATTTCATCCCCAGATTAAATTCCAGTATTTAGGTTCATCGTGAATTAGGCAGATGACGAACTTCTCACGGGATCTGAGATTTTTCTTTCATTTTCATTATTCTAAAATGTAAATGCTTTATTTTGTTTTGATGGACTGATGTGAACATCTTTTACTTCTGCCAGAATTAAAGTACTGCATTAAGCACCTTTGCCAATGCACTTTAATTTATCTATCTACTGATAACCAAGGCACCCTGTCATGAACCACAAAGGGGTCCGTAACACGCAGTGTTAAATGCACGTGGCACTGGCCACTAGAAAGCCAAAGAGGACTCAAAACAACTATGTACAAAATAAATCCCTGAGGACACAGTATGGCAATGCAGTTTAGCACTTTATCAAAGAGATTACTTCAGCCTTATGAGTAATTTTGGTCTGTTTTTTCCTCTATGGAAAAAGGATGCAGCCCAGAACAGTTACATCTGTTAGATCTTTGAATAATTTAAAACACACAGTTTTAAGAGTTCATATCAGCATGTATTTAGCTTTATGGGAAAACTATCTTCGATGTACTAAGAGGTCAGCGGAGCACTGCTGTGACTGGAAACCTCTGTGGCTTCCCTCTCTGTTGGGTTCAGTAGAGAACTAAACCTTTCTACTGGCAAATCACAGCTATTTCTGTGTGCTCAGACTCACTGTCATCAGCAAAACAGAATCTGGAAAAGAAACTCTGCCTGATAGTTTTGCTTTATGTCTACATTTCAGCGAGTACCAGCAATTAATGATCTGTTGGCAAATTAACACTGCACATGGCAATTGACTGTGGTAATGAAGTTATAGAGTCTTCTTTATGGTTTATTAGTACAATAATAAACCACACTCAGCGTGTAATAATGGTGCACAGTTAAATTAAAGACTTGCTGATGCTTTATAAACCATTTTGAGAAACATCCTTGTAGCAATCGGTAATAGCCTTCCCTGTGAGCACAAGCAGGCTTTGCTCTGTATTCTGCAGATACAGCTCTGTCAATACATTTTTTCTATTACTTTCGCAAAACTAACAAAGCAGGTTGGATAGTGGAAAAACAAATTCACTGGAACATTCATTTCAAGTTGAACTAATTTTTAAGCACTTTTGTTGAAAAATAAGTCTTGGCTTCATCAGACAGCATGTATTTCTTCTGATATGAAGAAATATAACACTAGAGTTGTTCGTCGCTTTCCTCCCAGAGACAGCCAGCAGCTGAATTTAACAGTGTTTCCCAAGACCTGGCAACTTGAATTGACTATATGGCTTTTTAAAAATGAACAGAGGCCAAATCTATTTTCTGGAGTCAGTCAAGAGAAATACACTGTTGTGACCCAAATTTTAAAATTAGCTTCCTTCAAATTTACTGCTTCATGTGTGTGACCAAGATCCTCCCTGTTTAGAGATGAGGCTGTATTTCAGACTCCCAGCCCATTCGCTGTTAGATCCTAAAAGTGCAGAGGTGTTTGCACCATGCCAGAGCTCTGTGCCTCTGCACCTACTAAGTTGAAACAACAGAGAGAAGGCTGGCACCAAAGTACTTTCAGAACTGCTTTAAAGCTCCTGCTGCTACATAGGAGCATTATTTCTCTCCTTCTTCTTGCAGGAATGGCAAGGTCTTTGCTTTATTCAGTGTTGCAATATAAGACTCATGCTGTGAACGATCAGGCTCTTAGAGGAGCCCGTAATGGCAACTGTATGCTGAATTTAACAACAAACAAAAATATCTGGAACTCTCCAGACTCCTCTCTGTAGGAAGCCAGAGCATAGTTTAGGAAAGCTATTATCTGTCTTCCAGAAAGGCTGCATTTCTCTCCTCCAGCTCCGACTGTAACATGCTGCCACTAGAGGACATCCCAGACCTCGCCAACTGCTGGCCCCTTCACAAAAGCTGACACCAACATCCTAGTCTCCCTCAGTCTGATATCAGAGTTGATGGGGTTTTAGGTCAGTTGAGGTCGTCTTTTTTTTTTTTTTTTTTTTTTTCCTGTCTGACAGAATGAATATAGAAATATCGGAAGAAAAGCTCTCTTTTTCATTCTATGTTTCTGTCTTGTCTGCTTAAACTGGAAACTCATTAAGTAACGGCTAAGTCTGCTGTGAGGTTTGACTGTAAGCCTAGCTGTTACGCATTTGTCTGATTTGAGGTTTTCTCCCAGTCAAAATACTGAGATGATGTTGTAGTCGGTGAATGTAATGCACTATCCTAACTCGAGCAAAGAGTCCATGATAGAAGTGAATGTTAAAATCAGTGTTTGACATGTTTGCTTGCTGTTCAAGAAGATGTCAGGTCGTGCTCCTGAGATGAACAAGGATACTCTGTTGGGCTGATACAAGCATGCTTACAGGGGTCCCACAGGGAAATCTGCATTATCTACCTGTGCTTATGAAAACCATGATTCCAGGATGAAATATGAAAGGAATGAGTCCGTTAGAATCCCCTGAACCTTGTAATTGTAACTTTTATAAAAGTTAGACTATGAATAAAGATAAGGTAACCACTGTCTTGTCATAGCAATCATCTGAGGAACTGGCCAAGCCATAAGAATATGAGATGACTTTGGGGGATGTTCATATATCTTCACTTTAGCCAGTGCAAGGAAGCTGGAAAGGGTCTCTGAGGAGCTATCAGAACCTCACTGCACTGACTGCAGTGGGAAGACACTCATCTTCCTGAACCAAGACTGAGGACATGTCATGACTCCCAGACCAGACCAGTGTTTATTGCACCTTTTTGTCCCTACATGGAACTGCCAGGATCTAAAACTTCCTTTGCTAAAGGCATCTATAAATCCTACATCACCTCCTGCTCACCAGCATTTGCAGATTCTCCACTGGGGTGAAGTGGTTTGCAGCAGGTCCATTTTGTCAGCAGATGTTTCTTTGTTTCATCCCTCAGAAACTCTTACTTAGCATTATCTAAGTCCTGTGCATCTGAAGACTTTTCTCCTTGTGAACACTTCTGTAATATTACCCTATTTAAGACTGCCCCCATTAAGGAGCTTAAAGTCTTCTTGATGTCTCCAAATTAGCAAAGTCTTAAGACTGACAGTGCTTTCTAGCCACCTCTGACACCGTCATTTCCTGTAATTGCCAAATTCCCCTATCTCCCCTGTTCTTACAGGCACAACAAGGAGTTTCTGAAGCAATTTAAAGAATACCTGACATATTCTGCTGAAGCTGAGTGTCCTCACAGGGGAATGGAGAAGTCATCAGGGAGATGGAGAACATGCCGCTGTATCCTGCTGTCATGAGACGGTCTGGTTTAATTTTCATTCAGCTGCTCCTATCCGGTCACTTCCATGCCTAGCTTCGAAATGCTAATCCAGAGCTTCTCATTAATTAATGACTTTGCCTAGTGGGAATCTGCTTACTGGGGGATATCTGTGCTTGAGATGAGCAGCTTCTGTAGAACTCTAATATCCTCAGCAGGAGATGCTCAGTAAACTCAAATGCATGCATATGCATTAATAAACGAGTAATAAATACACCTAGTAATGCCAGTGTTTAAAGACTGGCTCATAAATTCTGACTGCACTCAAGGAGCTGCAACATTACTTAATGAGAAATGATGAGCGATGACTTTCTTCTTTAGTGCTTTGTAAAATGCCTGCCTAGTGACAGTGTGGAAGAAAGACTTGCAGGAACAAATGGAGCAGATCAAACTATGGTTCCTCTCCACCAGCTGCTCTATAAAGGGAATGATTTCTGTTGTAGCCAATTTCACTTGTGCTTTTTGTGGCTGGACCTTGCCCTAGTCCCACAGACACTAATGGGATGATATTTCGCAAGTCAGTTAGTCACTACTAGGTAGCAACTGCCTTCCTGCTTTTGCAGTAAGGGAGGAATTTCAACTGCATTATATTATGGTTTGAATCATATTCTCACTGCCCTAAGAGTCAGTCCAACTTCTTTCTCTCTATTGCTGTAGAAACCTCTGTCACACTCCCTCTGACCTCTATAAGGACAAGAAGCTAAGGATAATACTCTCTGTTCATTGTGGAAGAACCTGAACACTCACACTGAAATAACCTAGAAAGCATCTGTTCATCCTGAGCAGAATCATTGAGTTGCTCTGTGGGACTAAAGTCATGAGCTTTGCTATGTCTGCTCAGAAGAAGGAATGCAGTCTGTGTCTTAGGGAATGTAAATGCATAGGAGGATCTCTTGAGATCCTTCTAAGTACGAATCTTTAGCCAGAGTAGATCTGAGTCTTTGGGGTATGAATTTAGTGGGTGTTCAGGGTCAAAATTGTGAATTGCATATATTTGTAATGCACTGCTTTGGTGATTATCTGTAAGAATTATGCCTGGGACAGTCAAATTTCAAAAGCACATCTCTTGCTGCTGAAAAACAGACATTTGTAACTTCTAATCCTGTTTGAATGCAGAAGGCAACACACTATCTTAACACAGGTTTAAACTACTACAGAGATCTTATTGGGAGCAGTGGAGGAATCAGCTATATTCAGTAAAGTTGCATGAGGAACAAGGGTTCCTTGCATTAGGAACAAGGGTTAAAACGCAACTTCAGGAGGGATTTTGATATGCTTTGTCTCTTTGCCAAGACAACTGCTCCATACTGTTAATGGCCGGGGGCTATGGTGTAGATGAGCAGTGACTGAGATGACAGTCACATTGGTGCATTTACTCTTCCTCAATAATGCTAGTACTGGCTGTCCAGGAAAGCTTTTCTGTTAAGAGGGAGAGCAGCTGCAGGCATTAAGCCTAAAGAAATCCAGAAAGTAGAACTACCTCCCATGGTCCCTTATATTTTCATTACAATCAAACACTTCTGAGTTCTTTTGCAGAAGGGAATGAAACCACTTTTTTCTTCTGTCCAGACTAATTCAATATAGCAGCTCTTGTTTAACTGGAAACAAATCAATTAAATGCATGTTGTTTTCAAGAATCCAAATACCTCTTTCTGCTGGCTACAAACAAAACCTTTGGAAGGATGCTTTCAGTTATCTACTGTCAGCTTCCTTATTTAACTGAAGTCCTCCTCCTTTGTCTCACCATAAGAGAAACAAAGGGAATGAATATATCATGTGAAAGATTGGGCTCCAAACTTCAGTTGCACCCTCATCAAGTAGCCTGGTATCCTGTGCATACACCACAGTCAAGTAACCTGAGCTCTCTGAGGGGCTAGGCAACCAGTTCAGCCACTAGTCTATTTAAACTTTGGGTACAGGCACAAAGACTTTTTTTACCTTCTAGGTATACATTTTCACAGTTCTTGCTACCAGTCAGAAGTCACTGACTGGGCCACCTACTCAAAATCTGACAGCAAATCTTCATAGACTGGAGCTCCCATAAGATTTAATCTCAGAAGCTGTATATAAGCTTATTTTTCAGTGAGAGAGTGGTCTGTTCCTAACCAACTTTTAAGGAAAAAGGACAAATGAACAGCTTAGAAGACACTTTTCATCTCCAACCAGCTGAGACTCCAATAATGGCAGTTAAGCTTAGCTCAGTCTGCAAATTGATTCTTGATTACCATATCCAGTGAGAGAATTTCTATTTGGGTTACTGATGGTGATAAAATACATTGCTAATAGTGAGCCAGGACAAAGCGAGTGATTTTAATAGTTGAAATGCTATTCTCTCTAAAAAAGTCATAATAATGATGCAATATTATTGAGCCTTTCTAGTCTGAGGGCATCTGTCATTTATCTGCCTGAAACTGATAGCGTAGAGTGCATTTGAATTTCTTTGCAGGAAAGAAATGATAAAGCTTTATCACCACTCTCCTTTTCCTCTTTCTTTGCTGCCTGAACATACCAATAAGTCTTTTTGTCCCTTTTCTTCTTTTGTTGCTGTTTTTTAAAAAGTCTTGCTACACATGAGAACTCATTGTTACACAGGACAATTGACCTATTACTACAGATTTTCTGGCTAAGTTGACAGAAATAGAGAGTGATCATGATTTCACACAGATATTCTCGTATTGGAAGTAATGAAAGAAGTAGCCTTAGCAAGGGGAAATCTTTTTATTCCTACTTTGTTCTTCCTATTCATTTGCCCATGAGAAATCCACACCAGAAAATCCTATTCCTGATGTGTATGAAGGTATTAAACGATCATGCTGATGATCACTTACAGAGTGATCTGTGATGAAAGTGCCAGAAGCACCTTCTTTTCTTTTTAAGGGTGCAGGAGACATGCATGTTCCACAGATTTCAGTAGGATCCCTGAATGTTCAGCACAGGAAAAAACAACACAGAAAATACTGGTAAATATTACTCGTGTATATGGATTACCAAACAGCACCTGAGCTGACACATCAGGTTTTCATAACGCTGGGACCTGACATGACACTGCAAGATTTGATAACCCATGCTGTGAAGCCCAGCAGCACTGATATTAATACATTACTCAGACACACACAGGGTCTGCATGACTCAGGATGCTGAACATGACTAATCTCTAGGTCATTTGATTTAGATCTCAGTGACTCCTGAACCTGGTAGCAACACAAAATGTAGCTCTGACTGTCCCATGCATGTTGATTTAGAAGGGGCAGCTTGCCTATCAAGGTTTATTCCTACCTAATGTATATTTATTCATGACTTTTTAATGTGATGCCAGCTCTTACTTTGGAGCCATAGACCAGCAGTATTAGAAACATAAGCAAACTATTCATGTGAGAACATGATTAAAATGCTGATTTGGGCTGGGTCCAGAAAGATGTTGCCTAGATCTTTACAAAAGAAAAGGCTAGTTAATGCTAATGTATGCAAATACTTATCCAGCCATCTAATTTGATCTGCTTTGGAACTTAACACAACCTCCATCATCAGACTCTCTGAGTGGCTTTTGTTTAATCAGCTCCTACTGCTTAATAAATGGGATGATTAACATATAAGCAGAGGACTTGATGCGCAGGATGTCCATTGTTAGAGGAGAACAAAACCTAATGGGATTTCTCCTCTTCACTTTTCTCCTTTTCCCCTTTTCCCAAACTGTGAGGTTTCTCGTACCCTTTGCATAGCCCCCTACCCATTATCAAGCAGATGCTCTGAGTAAGTCATTATGGAATTGCTGAACGTAATAACCTACAGGAACAGATCAGTCTTAGAATATGATCACACATGATTATTATATATATATATTCCTGTATGAGTTTGTGTAAAAGGTTTTGGTAATGGGGGCCTACAGGGATAGCTTCAGTGAGAAGTTGCTAAAGGCTTCCCCTATGTCCAGTAGAGCCAATGCAGCAGGCCCCAAGACAGACTCACTGTTGGCCAAGGCTGAGCCAATCATCAATGGCAGCAACGCCTCTGAAATAAGATACTTACAAAGGGAATAAAGTTTTGCAACTGCAGCTGGAGACAGGACTCAGTATATGCGAGTGAAATGAATCTGTATACACCAAAGCCAACAAAGAATGAGGGAGAGGAGGTGCTCCAGATGCTGAGCAGAGATTTCCCTGCAGCCCATGGAGGTGACCATGGTGAGGCAGACTGTGCCCCAGCAGTCCATGGAGGTTAAGCCCACACTGGAGCAGGCTCCTGGAAGGACCTGTGGAGAAAGGACCCTATGCTAGAACAGGTTTGCTCTCGGGAGACCATGGAGAGCACTGCAGCAGTTCACAAAAACCTGTAGCCTGTGGGAATGAATCACGTTGGAGAAGTTTGTGGAGGACTGTCTCCTATAGGAGGGACCCCACATTGGAGCGAAGGAAGAATGTGGAGTCCTCACCATGAGGAAGAAAGAGCAAAAGAAATAGTTGGTGATAACCTGACCACAAAACTCATTCCCTGTCCTCTTCTCTCTCAGTTATGCTACATAACGCCACAAATTTGATGCCTGCCAAAAGCAGGTACTGAACAGAGGTGAGAACCTGTAGCATAAAGAACTGAGACTTGCTCTCAATTAAAGGGAAGCAGGAAAATTGGAATCATCATTTCTTTTCTGCTCATGAAGATTCAAGGCCTTTCATGACCCCTAAAAATCTATAACACCTCTTTTGAATGTTTTTGTATGGGATATCATCAGTTATTGTTTGATTTTGTTTATACTAGTAGCGTCACATCATTCATTGTTGCTCTTAAACTAAGTGGGTTTCTTTGTATGTCTCCTGTGATGCTGGCACATCCTAAGACAACTTTGACTATAATTGCTGGGCTTGATTAAAACAAATACTTTTCAACAAAGGATCTTTAATACCTCTTTTCACACTGGGTAATATCTAAATAATGTGCTGTTTCCAAAGCCTGGAGGAAGCTGCTTACATTTGAAGAAAAGCTCTCAAAATGAGTTTGACAGCTGCACTTCTTGAGGAAAAAGTCACTCATGCAAAGTTATTCCTGCTCATGGATGTTTATCTTCCTGGGCAGAATCGACTTTGGGCTGAGATCACCTTTCCTGCCAGGCAGGTGTCAATGCCTCTCCCACATGCCAGCCTTTTTGGAACCACTCTTAGGCTTCTTTAACTGAAGAGCGTATTTTAAACTCTGTTATTGTTACTCCTCATTTCCCCCTCCTACACAGCACGAAATCCTAACACGCAATCAAGCAGCTAACCCCAGGACCACTATGTTTAATGTTCTCCTAATGCCTATCATTAGGAAGTATAAATGGCAGAGACTTGTCTGGGTGCCTTATAAAATAAGTGCATCTATCTTTGGGGAAAAAAATATACCAGCTCTCCAAAGCTAAAAAGGCTGCACTGCAGGGATAAGCAAAGAGAAACTTTGGCCAAAACCAGCACGATGCTCTATGCTACCTTGAAATGCCCGTGCAGAACAAGCACTTATATTCTATAACACTACTGAAAAACCTCCCATGCAGTGAACTGCTCAATACCTCATTTATCTATTGCATCTTGCAGGGGTACAGGACTGAGTTAACTCTGTTAAGATTTTCAATACAGGAGGTTAATATAAACCCAACACATTTCTTCCATGCCCTATTGTACTCAACAACTAGAAATAACAGCTTGTCTGCTTCCTGTACAGTAGAAGCAAAGAAATAGTTGGGGCTTTAGAAGGAGAGCCTGAATGCGAGCCAGTCATCTTCCTTCTGGCTCCTGCTGGCTCTTGTCTCCAATTACAAAGGAATAATTCACTATCCAAGCTATTTCTACAGCATTTCAAACTGGGCACTGAAGTATCAAAAGTTATTGTTAGTCTGCTGTGCTCCTGAGAAGGGAAATAAGGAGGAGATAATAGAAATACAGAAATGACCCAGATCAGTGAGATATTCTTTATGGTTTATCACAAAGGAGTTTCCCAAGAGACCTCTATGTCATGCCCCATGCACAACCCAGAAAGATAACGAGGGAGGAAAAACTGTAGTTTGCATCGGTATGGACAATGGCTTCATTCAGGACATTTATTCCCAGAAAAATATATTCCTTTATATTTCAATGTGCATGACCATGCTTTCACCTCTAGATGACACTGTGTCTGCTTGGAATCCTGAGCTGGAACACCAGGGGCTCTTCAGCACTGGCAAAGCCATGGGGAAGAAAATTGCACCAGCACCTGCACACACTATTCTTGTCTCCAGTGATTTCTGTACAATTCAGAGTTGCTGGCTTAAGGACTCAAAGACGTTGAATCTCAATATCTCAGCAGGAGCTAATAATATATATATGTGCAATCTGAGATGTGAGCAAAGTTATTGGAGCGGTTTATGTATGTATATGTGTGTGGAGATATATATATATATATGTATATATGCGCACAGTTACTTCTTGATTTCTCTATCTCTGTTTACAAATATCATAAGGCCAAAAGCTGTAAAGCAATCTGTAACCTCGGGCAAATGTATTTACTGCTGGGTTATATTCCTTGCAGGAGTGGTCTAGTAATACCGACAAGCTAAAAGAGTAAAACAGACTCGATCTAGATACTGCAAAGACTCCGATACTTAGATTTTAAGCTGACTGCATGCACTCCCTGTATCCCTCTGTGGGTGAGAAATTTCACTGGGGAGAAAGCTTTTAGAAGTTAGGCTTGCATCTGAACTCCCCTGGGACGCCTCTGATTTTCCCAAGGTTTCTCCTGATTTATTGGGAAGTAATTGGGATCAGATTTAGACTTATGACAGTTCAAATGTATAAATAGAAACAACAGATTAATTAGCAACAAAGCAGGAAATAAATGCAGATGGCTCTAAGGGAATTAACAGAAATGCCACTCCTTTTAGTTTGCTCCTCAAAAGTTGACAGCTCATAACTCTTCCTGACAAAATGAAGACTGAATTTCTTTCCTGTTTCACCAGTTGTAGGGTAATTTAACACACTCCTCTGAGTGAGATGGCTCCATAGGATCTGTGTGACCATCTGTGTGACAAGCACCTAAGACAATGACAGCAAGGTTTTGGGGATATTTTCGTGTTGTAATCTGTATGCCATTAGTCATCCACTGATTAGGAATATATTGTGAACATACCACAGGGCTAGCAAACATGGAGAGGAGGGTTTTGATGCACAAGTCTGAGTTTCAAGTACAAGAAGAGTTTTTGTATTCGTAAATCTAGAAAGATACTCCAGCAGAAGAGGAATGGCGAAAGTAAAATCTGAAGATGGTTCCTTGGTGAATCATCATCCCCCTGAAAAAGAGATGCCTCAAAATTGATTTCTCCTTTCTTCTTTGTTTGTCTGGAAGATGGAAGAGTGAGAATTCTTAGCTTGCTCTGAATGTGGGCTGCCAGTTTCACATTGCAGTGTCGGAAGGCTGATAACCAGCCCAGGTGTCTACAAATTGACACACAATTTTACTCTGTGTAATGAATAAACAAACCTTCCTCTGTAAAACTGAATTAATTTGGGTTTATTTGCCTAGGTAGAGGCATTGCAGATGTTTTAATTTCGGCAGTTTGTAATGTCAAAGTAGTTGGGCTGGCTTAGCCTTTAATTTCTGTCCATGAAGGCAGAATTCAGAGTGGCTGTTGCAGTCTTTTTGACCACGGGAAGGACAAATCCAGCTAAATATCATCAGAAGAAAAGAAGTTAAGTGGAATTTAACTAAAGTGCATGGACTGGTTGCCATAGCAAAAGCGATGGAATCCTCTTTGCTTTAGCTGTTGAGAGCAAGACTGACAAAAGCACGTGATACTATACTCTCAGGAACATTTTTGCAGCCAAGATGAACGTCGCCTCTAATTTCCACTTCCCTAATCAAGAAATGAATTGAAAGAGAAAGGAGAATTAAGGAAGAAAATTTTCTCCTTCTGAAAAGGGACACCAACCCTGTAGACCTCAGGGGAAAGGTAAGAGTCTGTGGATTGAAGGAGAAAACGTTCCCCTCCTGCCAAATGTCTCCCTCTAATCCAAGCTCACTGATCTAGTTAAACATTCTTTATTTTAGCCTCAGAGTACCATTGTTTGTCAATGGATGTCTTAACCCAGCCTCTCAGGGGATCTTATTTTAGTTTTTTGCTTCAGTGAGGAGTCAAATTCTGAGAGTGAACATTATTGATAGTATAAAAGTCTCAGCTGACTGCTGAGTTTGGCCCATGAGGTCTAATTCCTTTTCTGACATGTTTCTTCTGGCCTCTGGGTAACTCCAGAGGGGGCTTTGGTCCCTCTCATTTGTTTTTGTCTCATGGAAAAAAGGATAACTACACAAAAATAAAAAAGGTTTACTCCCTCCCTTGTCAATGTTCAATTTTGATATTTCTTTGCTTCCTCAAGGATTTTGTTTTCTCAGATCACACCCTATCAAAAGCTCTAGTTTGCGGGTGAGTAATAGGTTGCTCTCTGTCCTCTCATCATCCACCCACACAAATACTCCTGCCCGGATCCCAGTGCCACACCATCCTCACAACCGTGGGTGGGTAGGCTAGAACTTTTACAGAGCAGTAGTAATTAGAATAGAAACAAAACTGTAGTCTTGTCTGGGTCAGTCCCTGCCAGTGGAATGCTGGGAGCTTGGGGACAGCATGCTGCAGGCTATGCAGAGGGACAAAACAGAGACTCTGAAGCCAGAGAGTACCAGCTACAGGTAAAAATATTTTTGCAAATCATTTAAACTTCACCTGACACATTAATACTCATTTTAGTTTTCCTTCTATTCCTAATAAATATTGCAGAGCTTTTCTGCCCTGGGAGAGCTTTCCAGTAAACAAACAGACTATCTCCTCCTTTCCATGCTAAAGCTGGTTTTCAAGGCTAGCATGTTCTGGGCTTGCATTGACATTCCCAGTATTGCATCTCCACTAAATAATGTATTTTGGGAGAAAATAACCTGCAAGATTGTCTGGAGCCAGGTCTCTTGTAAACACTTGTTCTTATAGGTCACACGTCCACTATCCACCAGTCCTTGCCTCTCAGCAACATATCATTTGCTATATAATCAATTTTAGCCTCTTAAATCTGCACCTGAGCTCCCATTCTGTTTCAGCCCATCTCCATAGAAAACCAGAAACCAAGAGGTGGCCTTGAGCTTTCTTCTTTGAAAGTCTTCCCTTACCCTCCACTGATTTCTCTTTCGCCTTTTTAATTCTGTTACTACAGCAACCTTGTATTTCTTGCTTTGGCAAAGTTGACATGTTAGCATGAGGACACACACAAGGCCTCTCTAATCAGCACTTATGTGGTCTAAAACATTTAGCTCATCTGCTTAGAAGACTTATTAAAATGTTCGACCCATCTGCTGTGGGAGGCTCAAGTGAAACTGAAGCCAACATGTTCCCACTCGGTTTCCTGTCATGCAGCCTGACCAAAGCCTCTCGTTTCAGCAGCGCTCAGAAATGGTGTCTCTCTTCCATAAGGCAGAACACTTCCTTGTACTTGCTTGTATGTGGCCTTTGGACACACTTAAAAGGATGTCAGCTGAATCTTCTGCAGTGACTGTTGGACAAAATGGTGTGCTGACATTTGCTTTTCGAAGCGCTAAATGCTAGAGAAATCATTTAACTATGGCACAAGAAATTCAGAACAACATCTTTCAGAATGCTTCCTTCACCCTTGGATGCTGGAAAGGAGACATTTATGGCAGCAGGCTTCCAGAGAGCTGGCACAATGGATGGGACCAGCCTTGAGACAATCCTTCAAAGAAATTTTTTAACTTGGTTGGCAAGATGGCATCATCTTTTCCTACTTTGTAGCATCTAATTGTCCAAAGACCTATGCAAATTGCTCTGTTCAGTTTATATCTATCTACTCTGTTGCTCTTGTCCCTCACAGGAAGCATCACAATTTCCTTCAATTCCCTCTCTCTCTCCATCATCTGATACCACTCAGCCTGTCTATAGATGATCTGTATTATGCTGCCCAAATACACCTTTCCTGAGGGAGCTGAAGGCAGTAGTGATGAATGTGTAAGAAGTATAGCTACCATCACCTGACTAGTTATAGCTGTATCTGTGAGAAACCATACCTGTTTATATAATTGCTCATTCACAGTATTATTCCTCTCCAGCTTACCGCGAGTATTGGACTAACAGCAAAATGTAAAGCTTTCCATCATCTGCTCTCAGTGGTTCTGCAGTCCCTCCTAATCACAGCTGTAGACTTTGTTAGGAAGCAAAGGGTAGTTTGATGTTTATTTGCTCTAAGACTTCTCTGGAACACAGATATCCTTGAAGGGAATGGCCACAAGTCAGAAACAGGGTATGGACTGTGGGGAGAAGCTACCAGGTAAATAACTGGCCAGTGGAAGATGGATGAGTACAATATCCAAAGGTAACTGCATGAGAGGATGAACAGCAAACAAAAAAATAGACAGCAACCTGAGCAATCTCTGTAAAATGACCAAGGCATCTTTGAGAGGAGCTTTAATTACACAAAGCTCTGCTTTCTCATCTCAGCTAATGTAGCTGATGGGTGTTTGTAGTCAAATCCCCTTCACAAGGATCCTGTTTAGAAACCAAGTTGCAGAGAGGAAAACCTGCTAAATAGTCAGTTCATGTCCCCATTACTGGTGGAATTTACTTCTTAAAATAGCTCTAGGGATCACTGAGGTATTAAAGAAAGTGCTGTAACATTGAACTGCATTTCCACTGAAAGAGGATGTCAGTGTGTAGTTATCCTCTGTGGAGATTATGACAAGGTCTCTGGGATGTTTGTGAAGGATTTGTGTGTGTGTGTGATGCTGTTTTGCTTTAGCTTTTTAATGAGGAAAGAAAGAAATTCAGTGTCACTGTCTATATTAGGAACTTTAAAAGTGCTTAAAAGCACTAGGAACACCTTTAAAATGCAGACCTCATACAAAAGATAAAGCACCTACCCAGAGAAGAGATGCTTTGATGCCTTAGATTTATTTGTTTGGTTTAGAGAGGAGAAAAGAATGGTGTGTTTTACTGATACAGCTATTAACCATCAAGATTGCCCAAAGGCATCAGCAGGTTCATTTAAAATGTAAATGAGCTTTCCTGGCATTTGGTTACTCAGATTCTACAGACTGCTATTATGTTAAATTGGATGGGGCCTTCACATGGCACAGCTGAACAGTTAGGCTGGCCTCCTTCTTCCACCCAATTACGACCAACATGAACGGACAGTCCTGTGGGCCTGAGAACTTCTCTCCAGATTAGGAGAGTTACTTTATTATAGAAGACAGGGGCAATTAACTGAGTCCCTGAGTTGCTACCAAATGGTCTCCTTGAGAATTACCACTTAGCAATGCAAACAGCAAGTGGACATTTATTCATGGCCTTCCTACATCCTTTTGGAAAGGATCATTCTCTTGAATTAAGTGTTTGGAGGCTACTGAATAAAAAACAGTCATAAACCACAAATGCAATTGGACTGAGGAAGGCTTTCTTTTTTTAATGCTTAAGCACTGCATGCCTTGAGTTTATATGGCATTGCTCTCACCAGTGAGATCTCTTCCCAAACGGCACCCTAGTGGACAACTTGGAATAACAGCTGAAGGAACAGTTTTGCCTTGTAGAGATGCTGCATCAGGGACAATTAAAGATTTGTATTGTCACTTTAAAAAGTTCTACAATGCCTTTGCTCCATAAGAGAAAGCCTAGGAGGCATGTTACCCCCTTACTGGGCAAGTCGTGCTGTCACGGATCATCACGATCTCCCAGGGAAGACTGGTTAAAACCCAAGAGTTCCA
Organism: Piaya cayana; assembly: GCA_013389865.1. Classification (NCBI taxonomy): domain Eukaryota; kingdom Metazoa; phylum Chordata; class Aves; order Cuculiformes; family Coccyzidae; genus Piaya; species Piaya cayana. The sequence goes on along the minus strand of WAAB01020687.1, from coordinate 77,467 downwards.
TTGTGCGAAGATACCATTAGGACTTGTGTTGATGTGGCATAGAACACAATACATTTAACTGCTGATTTGGAGCTGGATGACAGCAGAACTACTGACAAGTAAGCAAGGGTTCGGGTTCACCTTCAGCAGCAGAAGGAACAGAGTGGAAAAGCTAGTTTGTGGTATGGAGACAAAAGCAGCCACAGAAATAATTGTGAGGACAATTGAATGCTTAGCCTTTGCCATGAAGCAGTGTCTAGTATGGCCTGGTAAGGTTGGCCATGAAAATCCCACTTGCTTACAGAAGAAATGTATAAGAACATTTTTTTCTAAGTTAGAAACAGTGATGTTCTCTTCATGATGATGATGATGAGCAACAGGAAATACCCTTTTGTAAACGTCCCTAGACCAGACAGTTTGTCACAGTTTCACAGAGCTTAACTGTACATGGCTGTACGTGCACACAGAGATCTGGAATCCACAATCTAAACTCATGGGTGTATTTACTGGGGAAAAAATAACTGCATAATTAGTTTTTTAATTAGCATTAAACAACCTCAAACTTCTCCATTTTCTTTGTGTGCATGTGCAGAAACTGCTGTGTTTTTCAAAATGTGTTTGAAACTACTTCTGATGAATTGTTCTGAAAACAGAAAGGGTTTCTTATCTAGAAACAAGTTTCCCAACTGCACTGAATTTTGTAAGAGTAGGGTTAAATAAATCGGAGAAAGCAGAAGCACTAAAGATGATCTTAATTTGTGCTTCTATATCAGTTCTTCCATTACTTCCGTGTATTATGGTTTGCATTCCAGCTTCCGGATAGGACTTGCATGCCCCTATTAAACATAATCAGGCACTTGGAGAACTTATTTCCATGTATCTAAAACAGAACCATGATTTGCATGTAATTAAAATAAAAAAGAAAAAGAATTCTCATGAAACTTTTCCATTGACTTTGAAAAAGCTGTGTCTAAAAGGAACTCAACAGGCTGCTTTTAAAACATTGCCAACTATCCTAAATCATACTTTTTTTTTTCACTTAATTTCTAATTTTTTTTAAAATAAAACAAACGAAAAACCCCTAATCTTAGGACACATCCTTTACTTGAAAAAGAAAAAAACTGCAGCATGATGGGTAAAAAAAATTTAATTTCTGTGATAAGAAAATTTTGAGGGAGACAAGGGCATTTCTTTTTCTGATTTACAAGGATCTTGAGGTAAGCTAGGTGTATTGTTATTTGCTAGCTCTGCTTCTTATAGTATACGAAGCTGTCTGGGATGAAGTAATTTTGACAGCTGATAGCTTGTTGCTGTAGCTGTCCTATCACCCATGTAATGATACAATGATTTATCATTGTCAAAGCCTTCTGCATAAGGGATAGAATAATCTAAGCTTCAGCCTTCAGTACAGGCACATTGTGTTCGTCTAAAAAATAAATACATGTGATGCTGAGACTGCTAGAAACAGCTGATCTTATAACATCAGCCTCGGGATTGCAAAACTATCCCTGGCAATGCTTTATGTCTTTGCTTTGCTGCCTAGTGGAATAAAAAAAGAGGAAGAAAATTTATAGGAGTGAGGCTTATGGCAAAAGAACTGGGGGGATGAGAGATACACACTGGCAAAAAAATGTGTCTGCCACAGAAGGGCAAAATGTGCTGAATACACTGGAAATCCATACAGAACTTCTGCTACTCCACACTTCTATTATAAGCTGAATTCTCCTTGAATTTCTTACCCCAATTTTTGTACCAACCCTAGGCAGATACCTATACAGTATATCTCTTTATGCTGATGGGCTTGTTGGAAACTGCCTTCCTCTAACTCGCTTTTCTGTGATTAAGTTAGAGAGAAAGATGGTATGGGGCATCCTGGAGCACGAAGTGCACACAAGAAATCCCAGCTCCTTGAATACTGCAGTAGGATTCAATAGTTAGTCTATGGAGACACTATAAAACCTATCTGATGGGGATTTCCTCCTATCAGGGAACTGAAAGGAGAAACCTACACCAATGTGTAAACCTACACCTACACCATCTTCCGTCTCTTCCACCGTAGGATGTTATGTTTGTCCTAATAAGAAAGATTTTTCAATTTCAAGAATCAATAAAGTCACAATAGGTTGGAGTATGTTTGTGTGACTTCAGACAAATGCATCACTTTCGCTGATATTTGTGGGGAGGACAAAACCTTTGCATTTAAGGCATCATATGGATACAACACATCTGCTACTTCAGGTGCAAACTCACCTTTTACATAACCTTGATTTCTACGAGTTTGCAGGAGACGTAAAGCAGCTCCTCTATCCTGTTACTGCCATTTCTGCCTCCCTCCTTTACCTGCACACACAGAGTGTGTTTACTCCTCTGGAAATGTCTCTGGGAAGCAGGGGAAATATCTGCACAGAACAGAGCAGGGGGAGACTAAGAGGGACAGCTGTCTGGTGCTCCTACGGAATAAAAAGCTGCAACATGCCTGGCTGCTTCATGGCAGGTTATCTCTCCGTACATTCTCCTCACGGCAAAGCTGACATTTGATTTTATTAGCAAAACAGAGAAACTAGTGCAGAATTAACGCTGGGAGAGATTAGATTACTAGAGCAAATATGCTTTGGTGATAGGAGCACAGGTCCGGAAAACTGGGAGCTAGGCTCTGCTTTGCTGCATGGACTGGAACGGATTATTGCTCTTCACCTCTGTTTTCTAGCTTACATTGCCAAGAATGTTAACAGCCCCTCTAAAAAGGATGTGCTGATGACTGTAGATTTAGGAAAAGGCTCCAAGATCTTGAGATAAGTAAGGCAGAGGGAGCACTAATGACATGCAGAATCATATTCCGCTCATATTCCTCTGCAGTAAGTGGATACTTATAAGGCTTAAATTATCACCTTGTATTTTATACTTGCACAAACTTCTGGGGGAGCACGTACAGGAACACGTTGTAGATGAGCTGCTGGCTGGCTTTGTCATTTGGCTGGGGAGCATGAGCCCTTGCCGGGAAATCACCAGATGGCGCCAGTAGAAATAATGTTCAAATGTTCCTTTTTTTTTTTTTTTTTTTTTTTTTTTTTTTTTTTTTTTTTTTTTTTTTTTTTTTTTTTTTTTTTTTTTTTTTTTTTTTTTTTTTATGCAATTAAAGCTGGGAAAAGGTTTATTTGTGAAATTGTGACTCAGTTCCTTCAGTAAGAAGCATTTGCACCAGCCAGAATTTGTTCAGTGGCTGAACGGAATAATTCCTCTCATTCAGGGCTAATATTCGGAGCCTCCATGCACACCAGCCAAAGGAAAAACGTAGTGTTGTGTAATAAATCACTTGCATTAAGCAGTCAGCTTTTACTGTTCCTGTTAGCTTCATTTCAGTTTTAATCAATATTTGCTAGGATTTGTTAGGCTATATAGACAAATCCTGGGGTCTGTATTCGATTCCTATCAAAGCATGATGGCTATTAAAAAGAATGAGAAGTTTGCCTGAGTGAGAACTATGCAATAAATTAAAGATTTTAAGATTTGAATTTATCACACTTCTTCACT